>PVKP010018259.1:0-44531 GCA_004027715.1 Plecturocebus donacophilus | reverse complement strand
TCAAAAAAAAAAAAAAAAGGAAAAAACCAGAACTAGGAATTATGTTTAAAAAGTCAGTCAGTTTGGTTTTTAATACAGAGTTGTTTTTTCTTTTTTTGGAGTTTCATTCTTGTTGCCCAGACTGGAGTGCAATGGCACTATCTCAGCTCACTGCAACCTCTGCCTCCCAGATTCAAGCAATTCTCCTGCCTCAGCCTCCCAAGCAGCTGGGATTACAGGGGCCCACTACCAAACCCGGCTTTTTTTTTTATTATTATTATTTTGAGATGGAGTCTTGCTCTGTCACCCAGGCTAGAGTGCAGTGGCATGATCTCAGCTCACTGCAACCTCTGCCTCCCAGATTCAAGCAATTCTCCTGCCTCAGCCTCCCAAGTAGCTGGGATTACAGGCACCAGCCACCATGCCCGGCTAATATTTATATTTTTAGAAGAGACAGGGTTTCACCATCTTGGCCAGGCTGGTCTCGAACTCCTGACCTCATGATCCACCCACCCTGGCCTCCCAAAGTGCTGGGATTACAGGTGTGAGCCACTGCACTTGGCCTGCTAATTTATTTTTAGTAGAGACAGGGTTTTGCCATATTGGTCAGGCTGACCTCGAACTGACCTCAGATGATCCACCCACCTCAGCTTCCCAAGGTGCTGGGATTACTGGTATGAGCCACCGTGTCCAGCCAGAGTGAGTTTTAAATAGAAAAAAACTTTTTTTTTGACATGTTGGCACACACCTGTAATCCCAGCTATTCAGGAGGTTAAGGCAGGAGAATCACTTGAACCACAGGAAGCAGAGGCTGTGGTGAGCCAAGATTACACCACTGCACTCCAGCCTGAGCAATAAAAACTCCATCTCCAAAAAAAAAAAAGTTTAAAATAAATTTTATCTATTAAGCATATATTAATTTGTATAATTTCTCTAATTATTAAAATGAGATAATCTTCCAAGAAAGAATGTAAATTCAGTAATGATTACCAAGTAGTCACATGCTGTTGAAGAATTGAACTTTGCATGAGAATCTGAAAGAACTCAAATTTCAAATCAAAGACACTACTTTAACTCTCAATTGATTTCAAACATCTTAATACCTTCTATGTACAAGCTTCAATCATTAGAAAGCTATGCTTTCAAATATCAATTTACTAAACTAGCATGCCCATATCTTTTTTTTTTTTTTTTTTTAAACAGAATCTCGCTCTGTTGCCCAGGCTGGAGGGCAATGGTGCAATCCTGGCTCACTGCAACCTCCACCTCCCAGGTTCAAGTGATTCTCCTGCCTCAGCCTCCCGAGTAGCTGGGATGACAGGCATGTGCCAATATGTCTGGCTAATTTTTGTATATTTAGTAGAGACGGGGTTTCACCATGTTGAACACGCTGGGTCTCGACCTCCTGACCTCAAGTGATCCACCTGTCTCAGCCTCCCAAATTGCTGGGATTACAGGCATGAGCCACTGCTCCCGGCCAGATGACCATATTTTCAAAATAAATTTTAATTAAGAAAAAGAAGGAAGAAGACCAGGTGCAATAGGTAGCACCTGTAACCCCAACACTTTGGGAGGCTGAGGCAGGAGGATTGCTTGAGCCCAGGAATTCAAGGCTGCAGTAAGCCGAGATTGGGCCACCGCACTCCAGCCTGGGTGACAGAATAAGACCCTGTCTCTAAAAAAGAAAAGGAAAAAACATCATTCCAAACGGGGTCCACTGCCATGCGACAGACCACGCACTGCAGAAATGGCAGAAACACCAGGAGGAGGAGCCTGGCTTTCTGTAGGAATAAAGGTTGTGCTTGCTAGTGGGATTCCAATACTCTCATCAAACTGACACCCCTTAAAGCAATGCACACAGCCAGTAAGACACAGTGCCCAAAAGATACACCCTAAACTAACCCAGCCCCACAGAGAGAAAACAGATCAGACGAGAGAGGCCAGTCTGGCCCCAGCTGGAAAGGCTGTGGATGCAGGATGGGATCTGGTTCAGAGAGATCCTAGCTGAAATCCAGCCTCGATCATTTCCTAGCTATGTTGTCTAGCACACAGCCGCCTCTGAGCTTACGGTTCAAATCCGCGCGGTGGGCGTACGGATGCCCTCATCTCTGGGCCTGGCCATCGCCATCTAAGCCCTGATACTGCAGCAACCCCCCGCCGGCCCCTCGAATGGCACTCCCTCCCCACTCCAACTCTTCTGGCACCAAACTGCTTTACTGTGGTGTTCAGATGCAACCCAGAACCTGAACTTAGAAGTCCTGGCCCTGAAATGCCACTCACTGTCTTTGAGACCCTGTGAGGGAAGCAGCCTCTCGGATCCCAGGCCGAGGGCCTCAGAATTCAGTGAGGCAGGAAAGCTGAAAATACCCAACAAATAGGAACATTCAGTAAACGTCCCTGATTTCCTTCCAGATTTATCACGCTCCAATCTGAAAAGACTGTGTAAATCTACCCACCAAAACTCAGCATGCATTCCCCTCTCAGCAAGCTTCAGTGGCGGTCAGCTCACAGACTGGCTCACAAATTGCTGCCTTCGACACAGTGCGTGGGAGTCACACGTGCATGCTCCACTTGCAAAGATGTGGCTGTGAGAGTGGGCTGGGCAGATGTCACAGAAAGCAGGCATGCAGTGAGGGGCAAAGTCAGGCCCAAGATGGCCACTGGCCCACTGTGACCCCTCTTTGCAACAAAAAAAAGGGAAAATGGCCAACAAGCAATATTTAAGATCCTCTCAGCTTCACAATGTTATGAATCTCCAGTTGAGTTATCCACACATCAGAAGGTAACGAAACTTCAAACACACATGCCCCTGTCTCCAGCCCCGTGTCTTCCACTAGGAACTTCTGACAGTAATGACCCAGAGCCAGCGAGTGCCACATTCTGCTCACAGCTGACATCTCAGGCCACCCACCCCAGAGTCCACAGCTTTAGAAACAAACAGGATTGGCTGGGCTCGGTGGCTCATGCCTGAATTCCCAGCACTTTGGAAGGCAGGGGCGGGTGGATCACCTGAGGTCTGAAGTTTGAAACCAGCCTGGCCAACATGGCAAAATTCCGTCTCTACTAAACATAGAAGAATCAGCCAGGAGTGGTGGAGGGAGCCTGTAATCCCAGCTACTCAGCAGGAGAATCATTGGAACATGGGAGGTGAAGGTTACAGTGAGCCAAGATTGCACCACTGCACTCCAGCCTTGGGGACAGAGCAAGACTACAGCTCAAGAACAACAACAAAAACAAACAAACAGGATTTGCCAACGAACCCTGTGCAGAGACGGCCCCCTTCATCCCAGCACACCTTCTGCAAATGCTGACCTCGGCAGAAGTCACAGGCTCTGACGGCCTCAGCACGGGGTGCGTGGTACAGACACTTACAGGTTCCCAAGCAGCACAGCTGCAGCTGTTGCCTGGCAGCCAAGCCTACCCTGGCCTAGCCTGCACACAACTTCCTGCTCACCCAGTGGTAGGGCTGCACTGAGCCTCGAAGACACCCAGCTCCAGCTCCACACAGCCCAGGCACTCCCTGGGGTTCCCCCGTGCTAGTGGAGAGGCCTTCAGTTCCAGTACTGTCAGAGCCAGGGCAGGGCATGGGCCTTCCCAAGGAGACCTTGAGTGTGGCTCCTACCATTCCCATTTAGTGGCGAGGAGGACGCAAATGCATATTCCAATGGACTCCAAGTTCAGTGGCCTTCCAGGACACAAGGTTGCTGTCCCTGGCCACCAGTTACCTAGAATGGAGGGTTGACCAGGACCAGTGAGGATGACACAGCGTCCTAGGGCTAAATTCTCCAAAGTGGGTGTGGATCAGAATCACCTGATGGGCTCCTTAAAACACAGATGGCTAAGCCTACCCTGGAGTCTGTCCAAAAGGAGGGCTGGGGTAGGGCCTGGGAATCTGGATTTTTTTTGCAGGGAGCGGGGGGTCTTGCTCTGTCACCCAGGCTAGAGTGTAGTGGCACGATCTCTGCTCACCACAACCTCTGTGTCCAGGGTTCAAGTGATTCTCATGCGTCAGCCTCCCAAGTAGCTGGGATTACAGGCATGCGCCACCACACCCGGCTAATTTTTCTATTTTTAGTAGAGATGGGGTTTCACCCTGTTGTCCAGGCTGGTCTCGAACTCCTGACCTCAGGTGATCCACCCACCTCAGCCTCCCAAAGTGCTGGGACTACAGGCGTGAGCCACCATGCCCAGCCTGCAGTCTGCATTTCTAACAAGTTCCAGGATGCTGCCGCTGGTCTGGGACCACAGTTTGAAAGTCCTTGTCACAGGGCAACAGAGAGAAGGAATTCAGTCACTTGCCCTGATCCATGCCCCGCAGAATAGAAATCAACTGTTTGTGAATGCTGCTTTTATTTCTTCAGGATGGGGAAAATGAACGACATGTCACACTACAAGTTTTCCACTGAAATCAAATGAAAGAGACTCAGCAGACGTCCTCAATTTTCAACATGAATATTCCTTCTCCAACTCACGAACACTTTCTACCCTGGATTAAAAACTTCTCTACTGGCTGGGTGCAGTGGCTCATGCCTGTAATCCCAGTACTTTGGGAGGCCAACGCAGGTGGATCACGAGGTCAGGAGTTCAAGACCAGCCTGGCCAAGATGGTGAAACTCTATCTCTACCAAAAATACAAAAAAATTAGCTGGGCATGGTGGCAGGCGCCTGTAATCCCAGCTACTCAGGAGGCTGAGGCAGAATTCCTTGAATCCAGGAGGCAGAGATTGCAGTGAGCTGAGATCATGCCACTGCACTCCAACCTGGGAGATAGAGCAAGACTCTGTCCCAAAAAAAAAAACACTTTACTACTTACAGATTCTGAATCAGCTAATAAATAAATAAAAACTTCCCTAAACTACTGCTATTCTGAAATTAACAAACTGTTCTCAGGAAGTGGAAGCAGAAGTTTCCTAATCATATTATAGCCATGGGGTTAGAAATGAGAGTTCAGCAGCTCTGTGGCCAGGGAACAGCAGGATCACCCCTCAAAGGTGGGGAAATAGAGATGCTTCTGTTACAGGGAGCACACTTCACCCACCATCCTCTCATGCCAAACATGCCTCCCCTAACTACTGTGCTAACTACCATATAGGTCGCATACTTTTTCTTTTTTTTTTTTAATTTGAGACAGGGTCTTTCTCTGTCTCCTAGGCTGGAATGCAGTGGCATGATCACCGCTCACTGCAGCCAGAACCTCCTGGGCTCCAGCAATCCTCCCACCTCAGCCTCCCAAGTAGTTGGGACTACAAGCACGCATCACCACGCCCAGCTAATTTTTGTATTTTTTGTAGACACGGGGTCTCGCTATGTTGCCCAGGCTGGTCTCCACCTCCTGGACTCACGTAATCCTCCCACCTCAACCTACCAAAGTGCTGGGATTACAGGCATGAGCCATAGCACCTAGTCTAGGTTGTATACTTTAAAAAGTAACTTTTTTCTTTTTTCTTTTTTTCTTTTTTGAGAGGGAGTCTTGCTCTGTCTCCCAGGCTGGAGTGCAGTGGCATGATCTCTGCTTTCTGCAACCTCAAAGTCCTGGGTTCAAGCGATTCTACTGCCTCAGCCTCTGGAGTAGCTGGGATTAAAGGCGCATGCCACCATGCCTGGTTAATTTTTGTATTTTTGGTAGAGATGGGGTTTCACCATGTTGGCCAGGCTGGTCTTAAACTTCTGAACTCCGGTGATCCACCTGCCTCAGCCTCCCAAAGTGCTGAGATTACAGGCAGGAGCCATCGCATCCAGCCTAGGTCATATACTTTAAACAAACTTTTGATAGCCTCAATTTCATTAACCTTAAGGTTTATTTTTATTTTAATACCTTACTTAATATAATGTAACATTAAAATATTTTGAAATAAAGTCACTCCATCCCTACAAATGTATACATCTTTATTCATGTTTGCATATTACTTTGATGTGTATAAAGTTGTAGCATGCCATATAATTTTATTTAAATTTTTTTAAGATTTTATATTTTTGAAAAATTAATTTTTCATAGAGATAGGGTCTCATTATGTTGCCCAGGCTGGTCTCAAACTCCTGCGCTCAAGCAATCCAGGCTGAACAACAAGAGCAAGACTCTGTCTCAAAAAAAAAAGAAAAAAAGAAAAAAGATTAATGAAAAAAATATTAAAAGTGATTATTGTCCAGATGGGGTGACTCACGCCTGTAATCCCAGCACTTTGGGGAGCTGAGGCAGGCAGATCCATTGAGTCAGGAATTTGAGAACAGCCTGCCCAACATGGAGAAACCACATCTCTACTAAAAATACAAAGTTAGCCAGGCACGGTGGTGCATGCCTGTAATCCTAGCTACTTGGGAGGCTGAGGCAGGAGAATTGTTTGAACCTGGGAGGCAGAGGTTGTGGTGAGCTGAGATCACACCATTGCACTCTAGCCTAGGCAACAAGAGCGATACTCCATTTCAAAAAATAAAAATAAAAATACAAAAATTATCTGAGTGTGGTGGCACACACTTGTAGTCCCAGCTACTTGGGAGGCTGAGGCAGGAGAATCGTTTGAACCTGGAAGGTGGAGGTTGCAATGAGCTGAGATCATGCCACTGTACTCCAGCTTGGGTGATAGAGTGAGACCGTGTCTCAAAAACAAAAACAAACAAACAAAACCTCTATATAGAGGTTTTGGGCGCAGTGGCTCATGCCTGTAATCCCAACACCTTGGGATTGCAGTAAGCCAGGATCACACCATTGCACTCCTGCCTGAGCGAGCAGGAAAAAAAAAAAAAAGAAATATGCTTCGTGCTTCGTGGTGTTCTGGGAGAAACCTTTCAACTTGGCTACACTCCTCAGTGGGCTGTATAGCTCACCGTGCTTTTGAATACACTGATGGTGTTTTCATGTGTTCTGCACAATCTATAGAGCCTACAATTCAAAATTCAGTTACTGGCCAGGCAGAGTGGATTATGCCTGTAATCCAGCACTTTGGGAGGCCGAGGAGGGCAGATCACCTGAAGTCAGGAGTTTAAGACCAGTCTGGCCAATGTGGCAAAACCCCGTCTCTACTAAAACTATAAAAATTAGCCAGATATGGTGGTGTATGCCTGCAATCCCAGCTACTCCGGAGGTTGAGGAAGGAGAATTGCTTGAACCTGGGAGGTGGAGGTTGCTGGGAGCTGAGATCGCACCACCGCACTCCAGCCTGGGTGACAGAGCGAGACTCTGTCCCGAGGAAAAAAAAAAAAAAAGAAAGAAACACCAAAGAACAAAATTCAGATATTGTCTTTGCAGAAAAATCTTAGTGGACATTTTTATGGTATCCAAAGGTAAATTTCTGTCGTGGATATATTAAATTTACAGTGATAATCTCACACACACACACACACACACACACACACACACACACACACACACAAATTACAGACACATGTCATTCCCCTCCCCTCCCTTTCCCTACTCGTGCTGTTCTAGAGCTGACGGGCATTGTTTCCAGGCAGGTCTTTGCTCTTCTCAACCGTTCAGCTCAGTGACTTTCCCACACGAGCATGCCATAGCACCATAAGCAACAGCAGACTTAGCGCCCACTCAGGCCTCATCAGTCACTACTTCTCACAGTTCAGGGGTTTTCTGGGGGTTTGCCTGTTTTGGGGTTTTTGTTTTTGAGACAGGGTCTCACTCTGTCACCCAGGCGGGAGTGAAGTGGTGCAATCACAGCTCACTGCTGCCTTAACCTCCCAAACTCAAGCAATACTCCCACCTCAGCCTTCTGAGTATCTGGGACCACAGGCACATGCCACCACACCCAGCTAATTTTTGTATTTTATGTAGAGATGAGGTTTCCTCATGTGGCCCAGGCTTGTCTCCAACTCCCAAACTCAAGCAATCCTCCTTCCTCAGCCTCCAAAATAGCTGGGATTACAGGCATGAGCCCCCAAGCCCAGCCTGTTTTTATATTATATAACCTCGGTGTACAGTCAGTTCCTTAGCTCCTGGCATCTTTCCCTTGGCATCGGGCTGTGAGACCCGCCGGTGCTGGGCATGGGGCTCTGGGGCACTGGCTGCCCCTGCTGTGCAAGCTGCTGCGTGACTGTGTCCTCATCGCCTCCTCCTCTCTCTGCTGCAGGGCCCCTGGGAGAGTTCCAGCACCTCTCTGTTCCTCACAGCACTGTATGAACATTCCAGCACGTGTCTCCTGGTGGACATATGTGCGCCTTTCTGTTGGCTCCATGACATATCTAAAAGTGAAATTGCTGGATCACGGGATCTGCATATGTTCGGCTTGGTAAATATTTCAGTTTTCCAAAGTGACTGAGCCAATTCACAATCCCACCAGCAAGAGCTCCAGCTGTCTCGCATGCGGGCCAACATTCAGCATTTTGCGTCCCATTTTCCATCATTCCGGGAGGCCTGTGCCTCTGTTAACATAGTTGCGATCAATTAATTCACTGTTGCATCTAGACGCTTTTCCCTTTACGTTATAACCACTGTTCTATATTCCCAATCCTCAGTGAAGAAGCAAAAATTTCAGTTCTTTTCTTTTTTTAATGCTGTGAGGATACATTCACTAGATTGCCACGGCCGTACCACAGACACTCTGTGAACATACTTTTGAAAAAGTCTTACTTGATGTTTTTCTGTTAGTAATGTAGTATTGTTCACATGGGTATAAAAAAGCCACTCAGCTAGGTTCCGCGGCACTACACTCCAGCCTGGGCAACAGAGAGAGACCCCATTTCAAAAAATAAAAATAAGGCCACCATGGTGGCACACACCTATAATCCCAGCACTTTGGGAGGCTGAGGTGGGTGGATCACCTGAGGTCAGGAGATCGAGACCAGCCTGGCCAACATGGTGTAACCCCATCTCTACTAAAAATACAAAAATTAGCTGGGTGTGGTGGCGGTTGCCTGTCAACCCAGCTACTCAGGAGGTTGAGGAAGGAAAATCATTTGAACCTGGGAGCTAGAGATTGCAGTGAGCCAAGACTGCACCACTGAACTCCAGCCTGGGCAACAAGAGAAAAACTCCATCTCAAAAAATAATAATACTAAATAAATAAAAATAATTAAAATTAAAAATAAGGCCAGTGAGATGGCTCTTACCTGTAATCCTAGCACTTTAGGAGGCCAAGAAGGGCAGATCACTGGAGGCTAGGAGTTCGAGACCAACCTGGGCAACGTAGTGAGACTTGGTCTTCACTAAAAATACAAAAAAAATCAGCCAGGCATGGTGGTATGCACCTGTAATCCCAGCTACTCCAGAGGCTTAGGCATGAGAATAACTTGAAGCCGGGAGGTGGAAGTTACAGTAAGCCAAGATCACACCACTGCACTCCAGCCTCAGCGACAGAGAGATTCTGTCTCAAAAAAGAAAAACAGTGCCCAGCACGTAATAGATGCCGAATAAACGCCTCCAGGCTGGAGTGCAGTGGTGTGACCACAGCTAACTGCAGCCTCAAACTTGTGGGCTCAAAGAATCCTCCACCCTCAGCCTCCCAAGTAGCTAGGACCACAGGTGCATGCCACCACACCCAGCTAATTTTTTATTTTGTACAGACGGGGTCTCCCCATGTTGCCCCGGCTGGTCTCCAACTCCTATGCTTAATCAATCCACCCACCTTGGCCTCCAAAAGAGCTGCAATTACAGGCATGAGCCACTGCATCAGGCCAAATTACCCAATTTTAAAGATGTACAAAAAATTTTAATAATCATTTCTCTAAAGAAGATGCAGAAGTGAGCCAATAGGCACATGAAAAGATGCTTGGCTGGGCACGGTGGCTCACTCCTGTAATCCTAGCACTTTGGAGGCCAAGGCAGGTGGATCACCTGAGGTCAGGAGTTTGAGACCAGCCTGGCCAAGATGGTGAAACCTCACCTCTACTAAAAATACCAAAAATAGCTGGGCGTGGTGGCGGGAACCTGTAATCCCAGCTACTCAGGAGGCTGATGCAGGAGAATCGTTTGAACCCAGGAGGCAGAGGTTGCAGTGGGCTAAGACTATACCATTGCACTCCAGCCTGGACAACAGAATGAGATTCCATCTCAAAAAAAAAAAAAGAGAGGAAAGAAAAGAAAAGATGCTCAACCACAGTGAGATATCACCACCCCCATCGCAATGGCTATAATCACATAGACAGGCAGTCACCAGTACTGGTGAGGACGTCGGGATCGTAGCCCTCATAGAGTGCTGGTGTCTGGAAGTCTACCGGACACTTCAGAGACCATCTCTTTATTCCTAAAAACACTGTAAGTAGGTACATTTGTGATCCCATTTTACAGATGCAAAAACTGGAGGCCCAGCTGGTGATGACCTGCCCAAGGCCACAGAGCCAGCAAAGTGGCTATGGGGATAGCACCTGTACCAGGTTACCCAATGATACCAGAGCCTGGGCTCCCTCCCTGGCAGCCTCATGCAACACCCAAAACACATGAGCAGGAGCTGCAGCCACAGATCTGTCTGTTACTGTCAACAAGTAGCTCACCGTTCTGCACTTGGTGTTCCTTCTCTAAAATGAGGCCAAGGCCAAGTGCGGCTCACACCTGTCATCCCAGCACTTTGGGAGGCCGAGGCGGGAGGATCACCCGAGCCAGGAGTTGGAGACCAGGCTGGGCAACATGGCAAGACCCCAGCTCTACAAAAAAATAAAATTAGTCAGTCATGGTTGTGCACACCTGTGGTCCCAGCTACTCAGGAGGCTGAGATGTGAGGATCACTTGAGCCCCAGTTCAAGGCTACAATGAGCTATGATTGTGCCACTGCTCTCCAGCCTGGATGACAGAGTAAGATCTAGTCTCATAAAATAAAATGTAAAAATAAATAAAATAACAAAGGCAAGATCATCCACCTCACTGTTTGGTTGCAAGAATTCAAAACAGAAAATATAGGCCAAGCGCAGTGGCTCAAGCCTGTTATCCCAGCACTTTGAGAGACTGAGGCAGGCGGATCACTTGAGGTCAGGACTTTGAGACCAGTCTGGCCAACACGGTGAAACCCCATCTCTACTAAAAATACAAAAATTTGCGGGGCATGGTGGCACACACCTGTAATTCCAGCTGCTTGGGAGGCTGAGGCACAAGAATTGTTTGAACCCGGGAGGTGGGGGCTACAGTGAGTTGAGATCGTGCCATTGCATTCCAGCCTGGGCAACAGAGAGATACTCCATCTAAAAAAAAAAACCAGGTACAGTGGCTCACACCTGTAATCTTATGCAATCTCAGCACTTTGGGAGGCGGAGGCAGGTAGATCACCTGAGGACAGGAATTCAAGACCAGCCTGGTCAACATGGTAAAACCCTGTCTCTACTAAAAAGGCAAAACTTAGCTGGGTGTGGTGGCAGGCACCTGTAATCTCAGCCTTAAAAAAAAAACAAAACAGAAAATGTGTTTCTATTGCTTTGGGGGTCTCAAGCATAAATTCTTTGCCTAAGCCTATGTCCAGAAGAGTTCTCCCAGTGTTATCTCCTAGAGTTAGCATAGTTTCAGGTCTTAGGTTTAAGACTTTAATTCGTCCTGAGTTGGCTTTGCATATGGTGAGAGATAGCAATCCAGTTTCATTCTTCTGCATGTAGCTATCCAATTTTCCCAGCTCCACTCATTAACTAGAGTGTCTTTCCCCAGTGTTATGTTTTTGTATATTTTGTCCAAGATCAGTTGGTTGTAAAAATGTAGCTTTATTTCTGGGTTCTCTATTCTGTTCCCTGGGTCTATGTGTGTACTTTTATGCCAGTACCATGCTGTTTTGGTTACTATAGTCCTACAGTTTAATTTAAAGTCAAGTAATGCGATGCTTCCAGATTCATTCTTTTTGCTTTGGATTGCTTTGGCTTTTTGAGCTCATTGTTTCCATGTGAATTTTAGGATTTTTTTTCTAATTCTGTGAAAAATGATGTTGCTATTTTGATAGGAATTGCATTGAATCTGTAGATTGCTCTGGGCAGGAAGGTCATTTTCACAATATTGATTCTCCCAATCCCTGAGCACAGGATTCTTTCCATTTGTTTGTGTCATCTACAATTTACTTCATCAGTGTTTTATCACTCTCTCTGTAGAGATTTTTCACATCTTTGGTTAACTATATTACTGAGTTTGGTGGTGGTTGTTATTGTAGCTATTGTAAATGGGAATGAGTTCTTTTTTTTTTTAATTGTATTTTAGGTTTTAGGGTACATGTGAAGAACGTGCAAGATTGTTGCATAGGTACACACATGGCAGTGTGATTTGCTGCCTTCCTCCTCATCACCTATATCTGGCATTTCTGGGAATGAGTTCTTGATTTGATTCTCAGCTTGGTGGCTGATGGCAGATAGCAGTGCTACTGATCTGTGTACATTGATTTTGTAACCTGAAACTTCACTGAATTCTTTTCTCAAATCTAGGAGTCCTCTAGAGGAGTCTTGAGGGTGTTCTAGGTATACTATCATATTATCAGCAGAGATAGTTTGACCTCCTCTCTTCTAATCTGGATACACTTTATTTCTTTCTCTTGCCTGACTGCTTATACAAATGGGGCCTGGCCTGGTACAGTGGCTCATGCCTGTGATCCCAGCACTTTGGGAGGCTGAGGCAGGCAGATCACTGAGGTCAGGAGTTCGAGACAGCCTGGCCAACATGGTGAAACCTCATCTGTACTAAAATACAAAATTAGCCGGGTGTGGTGGCACGTGCCTATAATCCCAGCTACTTGGGAGGCTGAGGCAGGAGAATCACTTGAACCCGGGAGGTGGAGGTTGCAGTGAGCCGAGATTGAGCCACTGCACTCCAGCCTGGGCAACAAGAGCAAAACACTGTCTAAAAAACAAACAAAAAACAAAAAAAGATACCTGCACGTGCATGTTTATTGCAGTACAATTCACAATTGCAAAGACATGGAATCAACCTAAGTACCCATCAACCAATGAGTAGACATCCAAAATGTGGTCCACATACACCATGGAATTCTAATCAGCCATAGAAAAGAATCAAATAATGTCTTTTGCAGCAACTTGGATAGAACTTATCCAAAGTGGAGTAACTCAGGATCAGAAGCCCAAATATATGTTCTCACTTATACTTGAGAGCTAAACTATGGGTGCACAAAGGCAGGCAGAGTGGCATAATGGACACTGGACTCTCAGACGGTGGGAGGGTAGGAGGGGGTGAGGCATGAAAACTTACCTACTGGGTACAATGGTGATAGGTACAATAAAAACCAAGACTTCGGCAGGGCGCGATGGTTCACGTCTGTAATCCCAAAACTTAGGGAGGCCAAGGTGGGCAGATCACAAGGTGAGGAGTTCAAGACCAGTCTGACCAACAGGATGAAACCCCATCTCTGCTAAAAATACAAAAATTAGCTGGGCATGATGGTGTGCGCTTGTATTCTCAGCTACTTGTGGGCAGAGGCAGAGAATTGCTTGAACTAGAACCCAAGAAGCGGGCATTGCAGTGAGCCGAGATCATGTTACTGCACTCCAGCCTGGGCTACAGAGTGAAAATCTGTCTTTAAAAAAAAAACAAAAAAAACCCAGACTTCACCAACGTACAATTCATCCACATAACCAAAAATCAACCCTAAAACTATTGAAATGAAAATATTTTTTTAAAAGAAACAATAGGCCTGGCGCGGTGGCTCACACCTGTAATCCCAACACTTTGGGAGGCTGAGGCAGGTGGATCACAAGGTCAGGAGTTCTATACCAGCCTGGCCAATATGGTGAAACCTTGTCTCTACTAAAAATACAAAAAAATTAGCCAAGCATGGTGGTGGGCACCTATAGTCCCAGCTACTCAGGAGGCTGAGGCAGGAGAATTGTTTGAACCTGGGAGGCGGAAGTTGCAGTGAGCCGGGATCATGCCACTGCACTCCAGCCTGGGCAACAAAGTAAGACTCTGTTTCAGAAAAAAAAAAAAGAAACATTAAAAAAAAAAAAAACTGAAAGCACCTAGCATGGTGCCCAGGGCTCAAGCTTTTCTTTATTCTTATTTTTAGAGAGGATCTCACTCTGTCCTGTGGGCTGGGGTACACATGCAATCACAGCTCACTGTAATCTTCAACTCCCAGGCCCAAGTGATCTTCCTGCCTCAGTCTCCCGAGTAGCTGGGGCTACAGGTGTGCACCATCATGTCCAGCTAATTTTTTATTTTTTGTAGAGGCAGAGTCTCACTATGATGCCCAGGCTCTGAGTTTTTCTTTTTGTTTTTGGTTTGATTTTTGTTTTTGTTTTTTTGGGGGTTTTTTGGGGTTTTTTTGTTGTTGTTTTTTTTGAGATAGAGTCTCACTCTGTCCCCTAGTCTGGACTGTAGTGGCATGATCTCAGCTCACTATAACCTCCACCTCCCGGGTTCCAGCAATTCTCCTGCCTCAGCCTCCTGGGTAACTGAGATTACAAGCACACCCTACCACACCCAGCTAATTTTTGTACTTTTAATAGAGATGGGATTTCACCATGTTGACCAGGCTGGTCTCGAACTCTTGACCTCAGGTGATCAGGCCGCCTTGGCCTCCCAAAATGCTGAGATTACAAGCATGAGCCACTGTACCCGGCCTGGGTTTTTTGGTTTTTCTTGCTCTGTCCACCAGGCTGGAGTGCAGTGCAGTGGCATGATCTTGGCTCACTGCAACCTCCACCTCCCAGGTTCAAGAGATTCTTTTACCTTAGCCTTTGGGGCAGCTGGAATTACAGGCGCATGCCACCAAACCTGGCTAATTTATTGTATTTTTGGTAGAGATGGTGTTTCACCATGACAGCCAGGATGGTCTCGAACTCCTGACCTCGAGTGATCCGCCCGCCTCAGCCTCCCAAAGTGCTAGGATTACAGGTGTGAGCCACTGTGCCTGGCCAAGCTTTTCTTTTTTAATGGGCCTGTACTCCAGATACCAAATTCCCAGAGCAGATCACCGAAGAGCAAGCTGCTGACCAGGGTCAGGGCTCCCCAGATTGCTGGGTGCCTCGACAGGACAACATCTTGTTCTCATCAGGAGCCAGACCACTCCTGAGGTTGCGTAGATAATCACAAACAGACCACGGGCCATCGCTGAGACCCAGGGAACAGCATATGAACACCCCCCCACACACACACACACACACGCAGGCACACACCCACACACACCCACACATACACGCAGGACATGGGAGATGCAAGAGACCAGACCACAAAGGGGGAAAAAAAATCACTGGTTCCACGTCACAAAACTGAAGTGTGGTGCTGGAAATAGTCACCTCTCAGCTGATTTCCTCTGACTCAAATCAGCGTTGAGGGGCAAGTTGAGCCAGCCAAGGCCAGCAGGCCCCTTTGTCCCACCAATCCCCCGGAACCCCCTTCTGAAAGGGGCCCATTCAACTTCAGCTCATTCCTCCAAACACCTCTCGGGTCTCTCATTTCGGGAATGTTTATCCGAGGGGAGACTCAGCGATTTGTTCTGGAGTTAAAAAGGAATATTCTTTTAGAAAATCGGGGGAATCTTGGAATAACAACCAAGTAGGAGTTTGGAGTTCCAAAAAGAGCCCTCGTCTGTGTTTAATGAAATGCCACCCATTCCTGCGTTGTTGCTTTTTTCTTTTTTAACCTGGCTGTGGTTGGCTCCGTCTGAAAGTGACTCGGGTTCTTTCTAGGGTCTCCCGATATGAAAGTAAAAATATTACAGTATATCCAATGGAGCTAAGTCTGCCTTGATCCTCATAAAGGCCAAATGGAGAACCTTCATTGGCCACCACATTAGGTCCCTCCAAGAAAATCCCAAGCAGTCACTAAGCATGATAAGTCAAGTGAGATACAATTAAGTCCATTTAAGCAAACCTTTATTGATCTATGGCAGGCAGAGCAAGGAAGAAGGCGAGCTCCCTGCTCCCGGCCGCCTTAAGGGTAGACAACCAGGAACGAAATTCATCAACCAGAAAATGTAAAGCCTCAGAAGTCAGCAAGAACAAATTAGGAACTGTGAAAAATGTCACAGGAAGAGAAACATTCAGTCAGTTTTTCCCCCATAGCTAAATTTACACTGAACGTGGAGACCTAGTTTTCCACGCAAAGAAGGCTGGACTCTCATCTGGTGTCTACAGACCCCAAAACTCCAAGATGGGTTAACTAGAATGCTCAGATTATCTCAGTGAGTTGGAGGGAACTCAGCCTGTGCTTCACAAAATTCAAGAAGTGATTTGTTTTTTCAGAGCTGGCAATCCAAGGAGATTTTATGTTCAACTCTACTGGAAACAAACTGTCTACATCCAGTTGTCCAGACTGAACTAAATAATATTTTCAGTAGACACACTGTAAAGCTTTCTAGTTTTTTTTTTTTTTTTTTTTTTTGAGACAGCATCTTGCTCTGTTGCAGCCCAGGCTGGGTGCAGTGGCACGATCTTAGCTCACTGCAGCCTCAATCTTCTAGGTTCAAGCGATCCTCCTGCCTTAGCCTCCCAAGTAACTAGGACTACAGACACATATCACCATGCCTGGCTAATTTTTTCTTTTTTTTCTTTTCTTTTTTTTTGGTAGAGAAAGGGTTCACTATGTTGCCTAGGCTGGTCTTTTTTCATTGAGACAGAGTCTCCCAACTCCTGACCTCAAGTGATCTTCCTACCTCCACCTCCCACAATAGGCATTCTAAATTTACATGCTCTTTCATTATGCCTTGTTTCAGAACTTTAAAGTGCATTCCTGTTGTGAAAAGATAGAGGGCCTACCACAATTGCCTAGGGTGATATTTATGAGAAGTCTGCAACTATCTCTCTCTGAGAAAAACCCTCTGAAGAGGGAAGGCTCCATGCCTCCGAATGGCTGCTTAATGTGGCCATACGCAAATCCTGCAGAGACCCTCACAGGCTGGGCACCACTGCCCACGTCCCAGCTGCAGCCGCACACCTGGTGTGAATCCCAGCGCCACCATCTACCTGCCAAGTGCTCATGGGAATATTAATACAAGACAGGCCAGCCCCTGAATTGAGGCTTAGCCCAGGAGGCTTCTAGGCTTTGTCCAGGAAGGAATTCAAGGCTAAGCCAACTGTGTTAGCAACTTCTATTGAAGCAGCAGTGCACAGCAGCAGCAGAGGCCCTGCTCCCTGCAGGGCAAAATCACCCCCTTAGCAGTGCACCCAGAGCAGCAACTCAGAGGCAGTATTGCACTCATATTCATACCCACTTTTAATTATATGCAAACTAAGGGGTGGTTTCTGCAGAAATTTCTAGAATGGGGGTAGTAATTTCTGGGTTGTCCAGTCATTGCCATGGAAAGGGGCAGTACTGTGCAGGTGCTGCCATGATGATAAACTGACATGGCGCGCTGATGGGTGTGTCTTATGAGGAGGTGCTTCTGCCCTAGATCTATTTTAGCTAGTCCTCAATTTGGTCGCTATCCAGGCCCTACCTCCAGAGTCGAGTTCTGTCTCCTAACTAATTACTAAACCTCCGTGTGCCTCAGCTTCATCTCTAAAGTCAGGCCAGGACTACTTACTTCTCAGCTTGTTAGTTCACTTGCAGACCCCAAGGAGAATGTAGAGCAAGTACATCGTCTAGGCTCTCAGAGAGTTGGGCATCGGTGGGGCTCATTCTCCCATCCCTGCTGTGCAAAGAAGGACCAACTACATAAAAATCCATCTCCCCAAGGACGGGGGCAGATGGGAATACTGTCCCCTCACTGAGTAGCCCACCTTGGAGGGAAGGACACCCATTTGCACATAACATAGGGACACTTTAAACTTTGCAGAAGCTTCCAGGAGCGTCCCTCCTTTCCTATCCAGCCAAGGAAGGAAGGTTACCGGTGCACGTGCCATCCTGAGATAAGAAACTGCACACACAGAGACACTCCCCAGATGCTGAAAATGCAATTTCAAACCTCCTTTTGGTGCAAAACGCCAGCAGTGAGTGGCCGGTTCTTGAAAGACAGGTCCACCCCCAGACTGGACTGGAATTTCTCAGGACCTGGGAGGTGAAATTTCGGTTCTGAAGATAATTAACTGTGTTCAGTCATGAATATCATCTGACTCTCCTGGACAGCCTTGGCCAGAGAAATGCTTTTGGCTTTTGGTTGAGGGTGAAGTTCCCAGACAAGCCCTGCTGTTCCTGCAGACGCCAGAGGGTCCGGGTGCTCCTTCCTGCTGTGCTGCCAGGGGCCACCGATACAGCCGGACTCAACAGAGCACCGGGCTAAGCCAGCAGCAGTCAGGCCTCAGAAATGGCTGGAGGCAGTGGAGTCTGCTGATCAATGGCAGTGCTCTCCATTAGGAGCAGACATTGATGCCAGGAAACATATTTCACTCTAAAAGCACCTCCCTCTGACTATATCCAATTGGACTTGAGGCGTGAGTACTATGGCAGTCAGTTCAGATAGTCCTATAGAATTATTTTAGGACTCTCAGGTTTTTCCCCAACATTTTGTATTATTATTATTATTATTGTTTTGAGACGGAGTCTTGCTCTGTCACCCAGGCTGGAGTGCAGTGGCACGATCGTGGCTTACTGCAACCTCCACCTAATGGGTTCTTGCAATTCTCCTGCCTCAGTCTCCTGAGTAGCTGGGACTACAGGCGCACGCCGCCACAACTGGCTAATTTTTGTTTTGTATTTTAGTTTCATCATGTTGTCCAGGCTGGTCTCAAACTCCTTAGCTCAGGCAATCCATCTGACTTGGCCTCCCAACATTTTGTGTTATTTTGTGGGTTTTTTTTTTTTTTTTTTTTTTTTTTTTTTTTTTTTTTTTTGAGACAGAGTTTCACTCTTGTTGCCCAGGCTGGACTGCAATGGCATGATCTCAGCTCACCGCAACTTCCGCTTCCAGGGTTCAAGTGATTCTCCTGTCTCAGCCTCCCGAGTAGCTGGGATTACAGGCATGCACCACCACACCTGGCTAATTTTTGTATTTTTAGTAGAGATGGGGGTTTGCTATGTTGGTCATGCTGGTCTCAAACTCCTGACTTCAGGTGATCTGCCCGCCTCACCCTCCCAAGGTGCTGGGATTACAGGCGTGAGCCACCACGCCCAGCCTGAAACTTTTTTTTAACTGAAATTTTATCACAGCACTTTTGAAGCACAAATTTATATTCCTTAATGCATTATTATACAGACATTAGGTAGAAAATTATAAAAACTACTTAGCAGCGTAGAAAAATGTCAAGTGAAAAGAACTAACTATAAAGATGCATATTCACTATGATGAGAACTACGTAAAAAGCAATAAACAGGAAATAAGGAAATATACTAAAATGCAACAGCTGTGTTAAAGGGGTGGAACTACAGGGGTTTTGTCTAAATATGTTTGCACTTGTGGTTATATCACTTGTATAACAAAATTTTCTGAAATCGCCAATTCACACAACAGCCTGCTACTGGGTCTGATTACAACTCACTCATCAGGCTCCTACTGGACCCCAGCACAAATCAGGTTTTGGAAGATTCCTGGAAAATAACGTGATTGGGCTTCTTGAGAGATATTACCTAACCCGAATTTCTTTGGCTCCTAGGGCACCTCTGGGAGTTAATCAAACTTTGTGTAATTTCACCTTAAATTTGCATAACACACAAACTTCAAAATGCTTATAGGGAGCTAAAAAGACCTCCCATTAAACCCCTGCAGCACACAGCAGAAACAGCCAGTGCATCTGACAACCCAGTTAACAGAAAATAGCATGAACGGTGTACCAGATTCTCCCAGGGCTGAACATATGCCCCTCCTCAGTCCTCCCAAAGAGGACCCTACCTGATATTTTAATGACAATGT
Organism: Plecturocebus donacophilus; assembly: GCA_004027715.1. NCBI lineage: Eukaryota > Metazoa > Chordata > Mammalia > Primates > Pitheciidae > Plecturocebus > Plecturocebus donacophilus. The sequence goes on along the minus strand of PVKP010018259.1, from coordinate 24,912 downwards.
TTTCCCAAAACACTTCTCACAAAGCACTTCTGCCCCTTAAGTCCAGTTATGTGATTTTTTTGGTGATTCTATAGTAGCAATACGCAGAACATGAGGGCGCTCCAGTTTCCTCAGAAGGTGGCAATGGGCCTGGCACAGTGGCTCATGCCTGTAATACCAACACTTTGGGAGGCCGAGGTGGGTGGCTCACTGAGGTCGCAAGTTCAAGACCATCCTGGCCAACATGATGAAACCCCATCTCTACTAAAAATACAAAAATTAGCCAGGTGTGGTGGTGGACATGTGTAATCCCAGCTACTCGGGAGGCTGAGGCAGAATTGCTTGAACCTGGGAGGCAGAGGCTGTAGTGAGCTGAGATGGTGCCACTGCACTCCAGCCTGGAAACAGAGTGAGATTCCATCTCAAAAAAAAAAAAAAAAAGAAGGTGACAATGCTCGTGACCAACAGCCAGGCTCTCCATGCGCTCTCAGGGTCTGGGCCTCCTACCTGCAGCCTCCAAGCTTCTAATCACTGCATGGCTCCTGTCAGACTCAGCAGGTCCTGAGAAGCTGCCCACGTCCAGCCAGCACCATGATCACCTCAGGTCTCTTCTCACTACCCCAGCAAACAGGACAGGCACACATCTCTTTTTGTAATGGCTTTTTCTCAGGAAAGACAAAATAATACCAAAACAGAATTCCCCTACCCGGAACACATCACTTTCTTGCTAACCACGAATTCTGGCAAACTCTGTTCTACGTAACAGTGATTCAGTTAGTTCCTCTTTCTTCAAATTGCCACATTTTACCTTGCAAATTGTGTATGCGTGCATGTGCGTGTGTGCATGTGAGTGAGGGGGGGGGATGAGTTTAAAGACCAGTAATAAAACATATTTGCAGTGTGATCAAACTGCAATGTGATAATCTCTTATAAAAATTTATAAAAACATAATTCTATTCAAATATTTGAGACTCTCCTACACAGCAGATAGTATTCTAGATACCATGGTTAAAGAAAAATAGGTTGTTTTCTGGAGAGAGCCAGAATCAAAAAAGAAAAAAAGAAACAAAACTATATAAATAAGAAAAAATAAACTTGTAAGAAATAAAGTAAGTTTGTTCATCAGGAGGTTACTACCAAAATATATGTCATGGACAGCTATGGTGGCTCACACCTGTAATCCCAGGACTTTGGGAGGCTGAGGTAGGCATATCACCTGAGGTCAGGAGTTCGAGACCCGCCTGGTCAACCTGGTGAAACCCCAACTGTACTAAAAATACAAAAATTAGCTGGGCATGGTGGCACACACCTGTAATCCCAACTACTGGGAGGCTGACGCAAGAGCCACTTGAACCTGGGAGGCAGAGGTTGCATTGAGACTAGATCGTGCCACTGCACTCCAGTCTGGGAAACAGAGCGAGACTTCATCTCAAAAAAATAAAAATAAAAAAGTGTGTCATGGAAGGGAGCAAAATGGGGCAGAAGGTTTTGTCCCTAATGTATAAACAATACTGTGAGATATAATTTAATCACCATAAAATGCACAAATTTTTTTTTTTTTTTTTTTTTTTTGAGACAGAGTCTTGCTCTGTCGCCCAGGCTGGACTACAGTAGCATGATCTCGGCTCACTACAACCTCCACCTCCTGGGTTCATGCAATTCTTCTGCCTCAGCCTCCTGAGTAACTGGTATTAGAGGCACCCACCATCATGCCTGGCTAATTATTGTATTTTTGTAGAGATAGGGTTTCACCGTGTTGGCCAGGCCGGTCTTGAACTCCTGACCTCAGGTGATCCACCCACCTCGGCCTCCCAAAGTGCTGGGATTACAGGTGTGAGCCACTGCATCAGCCATAATTTTTTTTTTTTAATAGGGATGGGGTCTCCCTCTATTGCCCAGGCTGCCCTCAAACTCCTGGCCTCAAGTGATCCTCCTGCCTTGACCTCCCAAAGTGTTAGAATTACAGGCATGAGCCACCACACCCTGCTCAAAACATACAAATAGGCCAGGTGGGGTGGCTCACGCCTGTAATCCCAAAACTTTGTGAGGCCAACGCAGGCAGATCACATGAGGTCAGGAGTTTGAGACCAACCTTCCTGGCCAACGTGGCGAAACTTCATCTATACTAAAAATGCAAAAATTAGCCAGGTGTGGTGGCACAAACCTGTAATCCCAGCACTCTGGGAGGCTGAAGCAGGCGGATCACCTAAGGTTGGGAGTCAGAGAACAGCCTGATCAACATGGAGAAATTCCGTCTCTACCAAAAATACAAAATTAGTCAGGCATGCTGTTACATGCCTGTAATCCCAGCTACTTGGGTAGCTTAGGCAGGAAAATTGCTTGAACTCGGTATGTGGAGGTTACAGTAAGCTGAGATCACGCCACTGCACTTCAGCCTGGGTAACAAGAGCAAAACTCCATTTCCAAAAAACAAAAAAATAAAAATAATCACTAGGACCCAGGAGACAGAGGTTGCAGTGAGCCAAGATCATGCCATTGCACTCCAGCCTGGGCCACAGAGCACGACTCTGTCTCAAAAAAAAAAAAAAGTATAAATCTTAAGTGACAGCGAAATGAATTTTGACCAACATATTTCACACAGAGAAACACACCGGCATGAGCTAGCAGCTGTAGGTGAGGGCCAGTGGGAGCCCAGGGTGCATGGAAGTTGCCCAGGCAAGAGGGGAAGGCTGGGGGCGGGGGTGATGGAGCTCTGGACCTGACTCAATGTCACTCAAGGAGTCATCCCCAGGTTGGCACAGGCACACAGCGCGGAGTGTCCGAACAGAATGGAATGTATGGAATGCCACTGGATGAGCCACACAGACACAAGTGAGGCGTGACTCTCCCTTGTTCTAAAGAGTCCATGTAGGGCCACAGGACTGCAAACAGGAGAGCCAGAGTATGCCCTGGTCATCTATACATATTTCTATCCATGTATTAATCAATCCCGAGAAATCAGGTCGGATGATCGAGCACACCTACCACACTCACTGCTGTTCTCACTCTAGGTCCCAAGCATTGAGCTTCATGACCTGAGAACAGGCCCTGAAATAAATCCTTCTCCTGCCTAGTCAGAGGACAGAATGCTCCAGTCGATCAGGTATTTTGATAGGAATAGTTTCAATATAAAATCCAACCAGGCACAGTGCCTCATGCCTGTAATCCCAGCACTTTAGGAGGCCCAGGTGGGAGGTTGCTTGAGAGGCCAGGAGTTTGAAACCAGCCTGGGCAACACAGCCTGGTTCACTGCAACCCATCTCTACAAAAAAAATTTTTAAAATTAGCCAGGCGTGATGGTGCATGCCTATAGCTCCAGGTACTCAGGAGGTTGAGGTGGGAGGATCACCTGAGCCCAAGAGTTTGAGGTTGCAATGAGCTGTGATTGGTGCTACGACACTCCAGCCTGAGCGACTGAGTAAGACTCTGTCCCAAAAAAAAAAAAGAGAGAGAGAGAGAGTGACTACACTGAGCACTGTGGCTCATGCCTGTAATTCCAGCACTTTGGGAGCCTGAGGCGGGCGGATCACCTGAGGCCAGGAGTTCAAGAACCAGCCTGGCCAACATGGCAAAACCCCATCTCTACCAAAAATACAAAAATTTGCCGGTCATAGTGGCACATGCCTGTAATGCCAGCTGCTTGGGGGCTCAGCCAAGAGAATCACTTGAACCTGGGAGGTAGAGGTTGCAGTGAGCCGTGATCATGCCACTGCACTCCAGCCAGGGCGACAGAGTGATTCTGTCTCAAATAATCATAAATTATAATTTTTTTCTTTTTCTTTTATTTTTTATTTTATTAATTTTCTAGTTTTTTCTTTTTAATTAATTTTCTAGTTTTCTTTTCATTTATCAAATAAAGAAAAGAAAAAGAAAACTAGAAAATTAATACACTACCCTAGGGAAACATGAGCACATTTATATAGAAGGCATATATTTTCTGAGTAAACATACAAATAAAATGTGAAAACAGAACTGAAAGGATCCATCCCGAAATGAAAACAATGGTTACCTCTCAGGTACAGCAGGACATGACTGCAATTAGGGTGGGACTTTCACTTAATCTACAATGTTCTATTCTTTTACAAAGAAAATACATTTGTCCATGTATGACATTATTGAAAGTTAAGTTTTTAAGAAGGGAGCTGCCCTACAGAGTATTCACAGTGTAAGCTTCAAAGAATTCGAATAGAATGAGACTCTTAATTCAGAAAAGTACAACAAGCACTTTTTTTTTTTGGCAACACCAAAGACAGAGGAGATTTCACAGTCCCCACATGAATAGCACTGGTGGGCTCTGGCTGTGTGACCAAAACCCTAGAGAAGAGGAAATTCACCACATGCCCATAAGGCACAACTACTCCTTCAAACCAACCTTAGTCAAAGTGTTAAGTCATATACATAGTCTCCAGACAAAATTCAAAGACTTACATTTTTTCATTGCTGTTTTTGTTTTCTTTTTTAAAAAATTTGAGATGGGATTTCACTATGCTGCCCAGGCTGGTCTCAAGCTCCTGGGCTCAAGCAATCCTCCCTTCTCAGCCTCCCAAAGTGCTGTGATTGCAAGCATGAGCCACAGTGCTTGGTCTCAAGGCTGAGGTTTTCTGACTCCAGCCCACCCAATCAGGGTCCCCACCAACACACAGTCCCTTGACACTGCCTACTTTGGGCAAATTACTTACCCCTGGATTTTAGTTTTCTCTCTCAATGTAAAAAGGTCTGCTATACCACTTCACCCCCTCCTGGGCCAGGATGATGACCACATTTCACACAGGACAGGCTGCGTCCCGACTCGTCTGGTTCCAGGAAAGGGCACTGTGAAGCATATCTTGCCCCAGCACCACCAGTCTGTGGATCCCATTAGCACTCCTGATAAAATCGCCACTGCCTCCAAGAAAAGCCAACTACCTAAAGGAATTCCAGGCCACATTAAAGGGAGGGTAGTCTCCCAGACACACAGCTCCCTAAGGTGTACAGAGCTCAGACGATCTCTAAATCACACTGTTATGGTAGCCTCTGGAGTCTACCTTGATGAGTCCTGAAGGAAATACACTCTCTACACCTGCAGAGGAACCCTGAACCACCAGGCCCTCCAGCAATGCCGAATTGCTTTACAAGCTGAGGTAGCAGCAGCATTCCAATCCAATCACAGCCTACTGTTCCCAAGTGACCCCCTCAGAAGGGGTTGGGCCTGGGGCCCACGCTGGCCTCCAACATGTGACCTCATGGACAGGATGTTCTAATCAGTGAGCCTCCCCTTACACTGATAAAAGGGAAAGGAAAAAATAACTGAAGATCAATTCTGGAAGGACCTTCTTTCTAGACACAGGGTCTTCACATCGAGGACCCCAACCAAATGCAACAATGCCTCCCCTGCTCCCCACTGCCGTTTCTCCCCAATGAAGAAACTGTCTACCAACCCTCCAGAACTCACTTCACTCATCACCTCCTCAGTGATACCTTGCCAGACCTCCCCTCAAGGGGATTCCCCAACCTTCTGCCCCTCAACCAAGAAGAAACAGTAACTCACCAACACCCACCTACATCTATTCATTCTCCAGCAGCTAGGACGACAGGAAGAAACATCCAGAAATAAGGGGCACCCTCCTGTATTCCTTCTAATATTTAGCCTCTTCATTAACCCAAATCCCTTAAAAAGAAATACAGGAGGCCGGGCATGGTGGCTCACGCCTGTAATTCCAGCACTCTGGGAAGCTGAGGTAGGCAGATCACCTAAGGTCAGGAGTTTGAAACCAGCCTGGCCAACATAGTGAAACTCCATCTCAACTAAAAATACAAAAATTAGCCAACCGTCATGGTGGGTGCCTGTAATCCCAGCTACTCAGGAGGCTGAGGCACGAGAATCGCTTGAACCCAGGAGGTAGAGGTTGCAGTGAGTTGAGATCCCACCATTGCACTCCAGCCTGGGCAAGAGAAATACAGACCAGAACCATGGTGGCTCATGCCTTTACTCTCAGTACCTTGGAAGGCCAAGGCATGAGGATGGCTTGAGGCCAGGAGCTCCAGACATAGTAAGACCCCATCTCTACAAAAAAAAAAAAAATTAGTGGGCATGATTGCATATGCCTGTAGTCCCAGCAGTTTGGGAGGCTAAGACGGGAGGATCACTTGAGCCCAGGAGTTTCAGGCTGCAATGAGCCACGATCCTGTCAATGCACTCCAGTGTGGGCCACACAGCAAGACCTCATCCTCTAAAAAACATAAACTACTACACATCTATAGATTTGGTTCACAGATGAGAAAACAGAGGTCCCGAGAAGTGAAATTACTGGCCCAAGACCACACACCTGACAAGAGCTTGGGAGAGGGTAGGTGGTTGGGAAAGGCGCCCAAGTCCAGGAAAGCTGCCCCCAGGGCCATGGCTCAGCGTGACCGGGCAGGGCAGAAGACCAGGGCACAAGACCAGGGCACCAGGACCGGGGTGAGGAGGGAACTGTCCCGGAGGACGCCTCTGAGAGCCCCAGGAAGGCGCCTCGGAACGCGGCCAGCTGTAACCTGGACAGGGCTTTCCTGGCGAAGAGGGCAGGGGACCCATAGGGACGGAGGCGCGAGAGGCCACAGGGACCCCCTCCGAGGGATGGGGGCGCGAGAGGGCAGGGGGATCCCCGAGGGAGGGTGGTGCGAGGGCAGGGGAACCCCCAACGGACAAGGGCGCGGAACAGCAGGGGGACCCCCAAAGGACAGGCGCGCGGGAAGGCAGGGGAACCCCGAGGGACTGAGGCGCGGGGCCGAACGCAGGGCGCGGAGGCAGGAAACGAGTTGGGGACCCGGCGCGGTGGCTGAGCCCCGCCCGCCGAGGGTGGTCGGGCCGCGGGCCCAGAGCAGGTGGGGGCTGCCGCAGCCCCGCGCCCTACCTGCCGCCTGGGGATCCGCCTCCTTGTCAGCCTCCGCCTCAGCTGCCGCCCCGACTGCTGCCGCGGGCAGCGCGTCCATCGCGCGGCCAGTCATGTGAGCCCGCGCGCCCACGTGACTTCCTCCCGCGCCGCCCGGCCGCGCCGCGCCCACACCCGGCCTTGTCTCACCGCCTCCCCGGCGCGCCACGCCCACAACCCGCCCCTGCTGGGCCCACCACCCGGCCTCGCCCCTCCCACAACCCGCCCAGTCACGCCCACAGGCCCCTCCCCGTCCACGTGGACACAGAGCCGGCTAGCTGCGCGGGTTGCTTCCGCCTCAGGTCGGACCTCCGAGCTCGCCAGCGCACCGCCTTGGGCGCAAGCCGGCACCTGCAGCACCCTCCTTTACTTCTATCTATCCTTGCCCAGTCACGCCCTCGTTCCCTCATTCACTGATCACACTGGGTTTCTCCGACTTGCGCTTCCTCATCCATCCACCCACCCACTCATTCGCTCACCCATGCTTTGCATCCTGCATTCATTCATTCACCTATCCACTCACTCACTCACTGCATCATGCATTCATTCACCCACCCACACACTGCATCCTGCATTCATTCACTCACCCACCCACACACTGCATCCTGAATTCATTCACCCACCCACCCACTCACTGCATCCTGCATTCATTCATTCACCCACCCACCCACTCACTGCATCCTGCATTCATTCATTCACCCATCCAGTTACTCACCCACTGCATCCTGCATTCATTCATTCACCCACCCACTCACTCACTCACTCACTGCATCCTGCATTCATTCACCCATCCAGCCACTCACTGCATCCTGCATCCATTCACCCACCCACTCACCCACTGCATCCTACATTCATTCACCCACCCACTCACTCACTCACTGTATCCTGCATTCACTCACTCACTACATCCTGCATGCATTTACTCACCCACTCACTTCATCCCTCATTCATTCACCCACCCCTCATTCACTCACTGCATCCTACATTCATTCATTCACCCACCCACTCACTCACTGCATCCTGCATTCATTGACCCACCCACTCACTCACTTACTGCATCCTGCATTCATTCATTCACCCACCCACTCACTCACTCACTGCATCCTGCATTCACTCACTCACACAACCACTTACTCACTGCATCCTGCATTCTTCCACCCACCCGCTGGCCCACTCTGGTTTGCTGGCTGCCACCTGAAGGTCAGGAAGCCCTGTGCTGGGTGCTGAGGATACAAAGATGCTTCCTGTGCATTCCTCGATCTGGAGGAGGCACAGATGGCCAGAGTGGAGCAAGTGTGCTGACTGTTTCAAAATGGAAGCAAGGCTGTGAGGCACACCGTAGAAAAGGGTGAGGGGTGAAGGGTGATCCCTTTCCTACATGGGTGAAGGGATCCCTGGATAGGTGGTGCCGGAGTTGGGCCTGGAAGAATGAGGAGTTAAGCAGGAGGAGGCACGAAGTCTCTGAAACATCAGCTGCAGATGCTGTGATCATTCCAGGCTAAAAGTGTCGGGGGTGGCATGCAGATTGGTAGGCCTGCATCAGGAAGGGGCTTCTTTCCTAAGGAAGGATCCTGGACCTTCTTTTTTTTTTTTTTTTTGAGATGGAGTCCCTCTCTGTTGCCCAGGCTGGAGGCCAGTGGCATGATCTCGGCTCACTGCAACCATTGTCTCCCAGGTGAAGCAATTTTCCTGTCTCAGCCTCCCGAGTAGCTAGTATTACAGGATTGTGCCACCACGCCCAGCTAATTTGGGGGGGGGGTTGTCTTTTTTTTTCCTTTTTGTAGAGAATGGGGTCTTGCTATATTGCCCAGGCAGGTCTCAAACTCCTGGGCTCTCAAGTTATCCTCCTGCCTCCGCCTCCCTTAAGAGCTGGGATTACAGGTGTGAGCCACTGCACCCAACAATTTTTGTATTTTTAGTAGAGACGGGGTTTCACCATGTTGGCCAGGCTGGTCTTGAACTCATGACCTCAAGTGATCCTCTTGCTTTGGCCTCCCAAAGTGCTGGGATTACAGGCATGAGCCACCACACCCGTCCATCCTGGACCTTCTAACACTGATGTCACGCAATGTCCAGGGACTTGATTACAGAACCAAGAGCCCAGAACCACATCAGGTCCTAGGAAGCGTCCCCTGCTCACCAGGTAGTTCCTCTGGCTACAGCTGCTGGACCCTCCCTCGGTTACAGATGACTGCACTGAGGACTCCGTAAGGTCCCAGCATACCAGGACCTCCATGAGAGCAGGCATACCCCCATAACCTGGGAGGCAGAGGTTGCAGTGAGCTGAGATCGAGATGTTCTTCTGCTGATGGACATGTAACAGCTTTCCCAGGGTGCAGTGGGACACGGCAGGATCCTGTGACCTCTCACCCACATCTGATAGCTGCTTCCTTCCTCCACCCTGTGCTTCCTTTCAGCTGCTGTAGCCATCAAATAATGTACTCAGCACTTTCCCTGATGTCACACACACATACATACTCTGTCTACTTCCTGATCATATTTTCATTAGAGGCAGGGTCTTTCTGTGTTGCCCAGGCTGGACTGTAGTGTCCCAATCATAGCTCACTGTGGCCGAAACTCCTGGCCTCAAGCAGTCCTTCCACCCCAGCCTCCCAAGTAGCTGGGATTAAGGCACAGGCCACCATGCCCAACTGTTTGCTACATATTTTTGGTCTCAAACTAGATTATAAGATATTTATTTATTAAATTTTTTTTTTTAAGATGGGGTTTCACCATGATGGCCAGGCTGGTCATGAACTCCTGACCTCAAGTGATCCACCCACCTCAGCCTCCCAAAGTGCTAGGATTACAGGTGTGAGCCACCACGCCCGGCCTATTTATTAAATTTTTAAAAATTCATTGCACTCAGCTGGGCACAGTGGCTGAGGCCTATAATCCCAGCACTTTGGGAGGTCAAGGCAGGAGGATCACTTGAGCCCAAGAATTCAGGACCAACCTGGGCAACATAGTGAGACCTCATCTCTACAAAAAATAGGGAAAAAATTAGTCAGTCATAATGGCACACACCTGCAGTCCCAGCTACCCTGGAGGCTAAAGCAAGAGGATTGCTTGAGCCCAGGATGTCAAGGCTGCAGTGAGCTATGATCGCATCACTGCACTCCAGCCTGGATAACAGAGTGAGCCCCTGTGTCTAAAAATAAAAAATAAAATTGGTGCATTAAAAATGTAAATTGGGCGGGCACAGTGACTCACGCCTGTAACCCCAGCACTTTGGGAGGCCAAGGCCAGCAGATCACCTGAGTTCAGAAGTTCAAGACCAGCCTGGCCAACTTGGTGAAACCCCTTCTCTACTAAAAATACAAAAATTAGCCAGGCGTGGCTGCGAGTGTCTGTCATCCCAACTATGTGGGAGGCTGAGGCAGGAGAATCGCTTGAATCCAGGAGGCAGAGATTACAGTGAGCCTAGATTTCGCCACTGCACTCCAGCCGGGTGACAGAGTAAAACTGTCTCAAAATAAATGAGTAAAATAAAAATAAAAAAAGAAAATGTGTGTGGCCAGTGGGAGGCAATGCAGGGACAGCCAGACAAGGTCTCTGTCCTGCAAAGCCTCCTGATGGATGTAAGTGCAGAAGAACACAACAGAATTCTCACACACACACAATAAAGCCAGGGCTACAGGTAGAAACATGAGGGCTGTGATGGGAAATGGCGGGGGGAATAATTGGCTGTAATTTAGAATGCCTGCTGGAGAGGAGATGCAGTCCTAGCAGGTCATGAGCTCTGTTGCTGGACAGCTCTAGTGTTTGCAGAGTTCCTTGGGAATATGACTGACATATGCCTGCCTTCAGTAGATTCTCCCCAAAGAATACTATTCCTGTTTAGTCAGGGAACAGTAAAAAGAAAATGGAATTTCTAATTTCTTTTTTGAGAGGAGTCTTGCTCTTATTTCCCAGGCTGGAGTGGCTGGAGTGCAGTGGCGCAATCTTGGGTCACTGCAACCTCCACCTCCCAGGTTCAAGTGATTCTCCTGCCTCAGCCTCCTGAGTGGCTGGGATTACAGGCACCCACCACCATGCCCGGCTAATTTTTATATTTTAGTAGAGATGGGGTTTCACCATGTTGCCCAGGCTGGTCTTGAACTCCTGACCTCAGGTGATCCACCAGCCTCCTCCTTCCAAAGTGCTAGGCTTACACGTGTGAGCCACCGCGCCCAGCCCACAGCATTTATTTTTAAGTGATGGGGTCTTGCTCTGTGGCCCAGGCTGGAGTACAGTGGCGCAATCATAGCTCACTGCAGCTTCCAACTCTTGGGCTCAAGCATTCTTCCTGCCTTGGCCTCACAAAACACGGATTATAGGTGTGAGCCACCACCCCAGCCATTTTAGTAACTCTTTCTGAAAGATCTTTAGCAGGACTCAGGAACCCTTGCATTTTAGGGGGACAGCTGATAATAGCCCTTTCTGCACGTTCTCCTGTGTAATTAAATTCCGACTCCCATCCTCCACATGCTAAGTTCTGTCCATTTGCCTAGCTAGTTCTCATTTTCCTAAATGAAAAGCAATAAATGTGACTCAAAAAACAGATTAACCATCGTAATATAATTAGGTTCTTGCTACTAAGCAAAAGGTTTTAGAAATGAGAAATTCCAGGCTGGATGCAGTGGCTCATGCTTATAATCTCAGCACTTTGGGAGGCTGAGGGGGACACATCACCTGAGATCAGGAGTTCGAGACCAGCCCGGCCAACGTGGTGAAACCCCATCTCTACTAAAATTACAAAAATTAGCCAGGCATGGTGGCAGATGCCTGTAATCCCAGCTACTCGGGAGGCTGAGGCAGGAGAATCACTTGAACCTGGGAGGTGGAAGTTGCAGTATAAGCCGAGATTGTGCCACTGCACTCCAGTCTTGTGCTCCACCTACCTCAGCCTCCCAAAGTGCTCGGATTACAGGCATGAGCCACCGTGCCCGGCCAAGATCATCCTTCTTTAGCCTGCCAAGTAGCTGGGACTACGGCATTTGTCATTTAGCCAGGCATGGTATAGTCCCTGCTACAGGCTTTTTATTTTTTTATTTTTTTTCTTTGAGATGTAGTCTTGCTCTGTTGCCCCAACTGGAGTGCAGTGGCGTGATCTTGGCTCACTTCAACCATTGCCTGCTGGGTTCAAGCAATTCTCCTGCCTCAGCCTCCCAAATAGCTGGGACTACAGGTATGCGCTACCATGCCTGGCTAATTTTTTATATTTTTAGTAGGGACAGGATTTCACCATTCTGGCCAGGCTGGTCTCAAACTCCTGACCTTGTGATCCACCCGCCTTGGCCTCCCAAAGTGCTGGGATTACAGGCGTGAGCCACTTCGCCCAGCCAAACTTTATTCATTTATTTATTCATCGCTCTGTCACCAGGTGCCAGGCTGGAGTGAAGTGGCACAATCTCAGCTCACTGCAAACTCCGCCTCCCGGGTTCAAGCAATTCTCCTGCCTCAGCCTCCTGAGTAGCTGGGATTACAGGCATGCACCACCAAGCCCAGCTAATTTTTGTATTTTAGTAGAGATGGGGTTTCCCAACATTGGCCAGGATGGTCTTGATCTCTTGACCTCATGATCCGCCTGCCTCAGCCTCCTAAAGTGCTGGGATTACAGGTGTGAGCCACCACGCAACTCTTTTTATTTTTTGTAAAATGGGGTCTCATTGTATTGCCCAGGCCAGTCTCAAACTCAAACTATCCTCCTGCCTTGGCCTCCCAAAATACCAGCATTACAGACATGAGCCACCATGCCTGGCCCACTGTTTTTATAAAGAACTTTTTTTGGAGACAGTTTTGCTCTCTTGATCAGGCTGGGGCACAGTGTGGTGCAATCAGAGCTCACTGCAGCCTCTACCTCCTGGGATCAAGCAATCTTACTTCCTCAGCCTCCCAAAGTGCTGGGACTATAGGCATGCACAACCACAGCCAGCAGCAGTGGAAAAGTTTTGAGGTGCATAATAGAAAAAGCTTAGGTTTCCTGGAATTCATTGTTACTAGAAATAGGGAAGTTAAAAACTGCTAGTGAGGACTTTTAGAAGGAAATGAGGAATGTGGTATAGTAAACCTAAATCTTTGGCAAGGCACAGTGACTCACGCCTGTAATCCCAGCACTCTGGGAAGCTGAGACAGGCAGATCATAAGGTCAGGAGTTTGAGACCAGCCTGATCAACATGGTGAAACTCCATCTCTACTAAAAATACAAAAATTAGCCGGGCATGGTGGCGCACACCTGTAATCCCAGCTACTCAGGGCTGAGGCAGGAGAACTGCCTGAACCCAGGAGGCGGAGCTTGCAGTGAGCCAAGATTGCACCGTTGCACTCCAGCCTGGGCAACAATGCAAGACTCCATCTCAAAAAAAAAAAAAAAAAAAAAAATGACCCTGTCTCTGCAAAAAATAAACGAGCATTAGCTGGGCATGGTGACTTGTACCGGTAGTTCCAGCCACCTGGCAGGCTGAGGTGGGAGGATCACTTAAGCCTAGGAGGCAGAGGTTACAATGAGCCAGGATCTCGTCACTGTACTCCAGCCTGGGTGACAAAGCCACATCCTGTCTCAAAATATATATACATACATATATATATACACAAATATATATATACATATATATACACATATGTATATATATATTTTGTGTGTGTATATATACACACACAAAAGAAAAATAGAGAAAATTACAAAGCATTGCTGAGATAAATTATATATATTTAATAACTATATATAATCACATTAAATAAATAAAATAAAATATATATGTTTAATACATAAAATTAAATATATAACCAAATTAAATAAATATATGTTATAAATAGAAATTAAATAAACATCAAATTTAAATAAATATATAATAAAATAAAGAAAATTACAAAACATTGCTGAGAGAAATTAAAGATGACAAATATTTATATTGACATATTGTTAGGATGTCAGCAGTAATCGATGTAATATGGTTTTGTCATACAGAGACATATAGATCAAATGAATCTATAATTTCAATGCAGTTCTAGTCCTAATCCTAGCATGCTTTTTTCACAGATATTTGTGTGCTGTAAATTTTATAAAATTGAGATGTACAAGCAAAGCATCTTGGATAAGCAACACAATCTTAGAGAAGGCTGGGTGCAGTGGCTCACGCCTGTGGTCCCGGCACCTAGGGAGGTCGAGGTGGAAGGATCGCTTGAGCCCAGTAGTTTCAGACAAGCCTGGACAACTATAGTTAGACCCCATCTCTACAAAAAATTTAAAAATCAGCTGGGTGTGATGGTGGGCATCTGTAGTCCCAGCAATTTGGGAGGGTGAGGCAGAAGGACTGCTTAAGCCAAGGACATCAAGGCTACTGTGAGCTATGATGGGGCCACTGTATTCCAGTTTGTCTGGAAAGAAAGAAAGAAAGAGAAAGAGAGGGAGGGAGGGAGGGAAGGAAGGAAGGAGGGAGGGAAGGAAGGAAGGAAAGGAAAGGAAACCAAAGGAAGGCAGGCTGGCAGCCATGGCTCATTCCTGTAGTCCTAGCACTTTGGGAAGCCAAAGCTGGTGGATCACCTGAGATCAGGAGCTGGAGACCAGCCTGGCCAACATGGTGAAACACTGTCTCTACTAAAAATACAAAAAATTAGCCAGACATGGTGGTGAATCCCTGTAACCCCAGCTACTCAGGAGGCTGAGGGAGGAGAATTGCTTGAACACAGGAGGCAGAAGTTGCAGTGAGTCAAGATTGCAGCACTGCACTCCAGCCTGGGCAACAAGAGCAAAACTTTGAAAAAGGAAAGGAAGGAAGGAAGGAAGGAAGGATCAGGTCTGATGCCTCAAGGATCAGACATGGGAAAAAAAGAAAAGGAAGGAAGGAAGGAAGAAAGGAAGGGAGGGACTTGGATTCTTACTGTCTGATTTCAAGACTTCTAAAGGTATAGTAGGCTGGGTGCAGTGGCTACACCTATAATCCCAACACTTTGGGAGGCTAAGGTGGGAGGATTGAGCTTTTTTGTTTCTTTTAAATTTAAAAAAAATAGAGATGGGGGTCTTACTAGTTGCAGTCTTGAACTAGTCTTGAACTCCTGACCTCAAGTAATCCTCCTGCCTCAGCCTCCCAAAGTGCTGGGATTACAGGTGTGAAACCCTGTAACCAGCCAAGCCCAGGAGTTTGAGACAAGCCTGGGCAACATAGTGAGATCTCACCTTTACAAAAAATAAAATTATGGGCATGGTAGCATGCCTGGAGTCCCAGCTACTCGGATGAGGCAGAAGGATCACTTGAGCCCAGGAGTTCAAGTCTGTGGTAAGCCAAGATTGCGCCACTGCACTCCAGCCTGAGTGGCAGAGTGAGACCCTGTCTCTAAATAGATACATATATAAAGAAAGCAGCAGTAATCAAGATAATGTGGTATTGTCATACAGAGGCACAAATAGATCAACGGAACAGAACAGAGAGCCAAGAAATTAACTCACTCACATATGGTTAATTGATTTTCAATAAACATGTCAAGGTAATTTAATTGTGTAAAGGATTAATTCAATTAATCTCATTAAATGAATGAATGTGGATTTGAAGAAAAAAATGAACCTCAACTCTTCCCAGATTCCACAGACAAATATTAACCCAGATCATAGGTCTAAACATAAAAGTTGGCGAGGCACAGTGGCTCATGCCTGTAATCCCAGCACTTTGGGAGGCCAAGACTGGAGGATCGCTTGAGACTGGGAGTATGAGATCAGTCTGGGCAACCTACGAAGATGACACCTCTACAGAAATTTAAAAATTAAAAAATATATGGTAAAATAGCCAGGTGTGGTGGTGGGTGCCTGTAATCCCAGCTACTCTGGAGGGTGAGGCAGGAGAATCCCTTGAACCCGGGAGGCAGAGGCTGCAGTGAGCTGAGATCATGCCATTGCGCTCCAGCTTGGATGACAAGAGCAAGATCTGTCTCAAAAAAAAAATTTTTTTTTTTAGTTAGCAGGCAGAGGGGCACACACCTGTAGTCTCAGCTACTCGGAAGGCTGAGGCGGGAGGATCCCTTAAGCCCAAGAGTTTGAGACCAGCTTGGGCAACATAGGGAGACTTGGTGTCTACAAATAATTTTTTAAAAGGCTGGACACAGTAGCTCATGCCTGTAATCCCAGCACTTTGGGAGGCTGAGGCGGGCAGATCATTTAAGCTCAGGAATTTGAGACCAGCCTGGTCAACACAGTGAAACCCTGTCTCTACTAAAAATGCAGAAAAAAATTATTCTGAGCCTGGTGGTGTGCTACTTAGGAGACTGAGGTGGGAGGATTACTTGAGCCCAGGAGGCAGAGGTTGCAGTGAGTTGAGACTGCCACACTACACTCCAGCCTGGGCAACAGAGCGAGACTTGGTCTCAAAATCATAATAATTAGCTGGGTATCGTGGCACATGCCTGTGGTTCCAGCTACTGAGAGACTGAGGCAGGAGGACCACCTGAGCCCAGGAGGTTGAGGCTGCAGTGAGCTATAACTGTACCACTGCAGGCCAGCCTAGGCAACAGAGTAAGACCCTCTCTCTGAAAAAGAAATAAAGAAAAAGACTTGTACAAGTATGTACACAGCAGTTTCATTTACAATAGCCAGAGGTACATTTTGGGAGGCTAAGGTGGGTGGATCACCGCAGTCAGGAGTTCAAGACCAGCCTGTCCTATGTGGTGAAACCCTGTCTTTACTAAAAATACAAAAATTAGCTGGGTATGGTCGTGTGTGCCTGTAATCCCAGCTACTCAGGAGGCTGAGGCAGGAGAATCATTTAAACCCCAGAGGTGGAGGTTGCAGTGAGCTGAGATGGTGCCATTGCACTCCAGCCTGGGCGACAGAGTGAGACTCTGTCTCAAAAGAAAAAAGAAAAACAAAACAACAGCCAGAGGCTGGAAACAAGCCAGAGGTTCACTAACGGCCAACAGATAAACAAATTGTTCCATGCTCATACAATGGATACTTCACAGCAGTAAAAAGGAGCAAACTACAGATACAAGCAATAAGAAGAAACCTCACAAACAGCATGCCAGCTGGGCGTGGTCGCTCATGCCTGTAATCTCAGCACTTTGGGAGGCAGAGGTGAGAGGACTGCTTGAAGCCAGGAGATGGCCTCAAGAGAAATAAAAAGAGAAAAGAAAAAAAGAAAGAAACAATATGCTAAGTGAAAGTAGACAGACATAAAATAAATACATGCCTCCATTCATATAAATTATACAGTAGGCAGGGCCGGGCGCAGTGGCTCATGCCTGTAATCCCAGCACTTTGGGAGGCTGAGGCGGGTGGATCACAAGTTCAGGAGATTGAGATCATCCTGGCCAACACAGTGAAACCCTGTCTCTACTAAAAATACAAAAATTACCCAGGCATGGTGGCACATGCCTGTAATCCCAGCTACTCAAGAGGCTGAGGCTGGAGAATCACTTGAGCTCGGGAGGTGGGGTTGCAGTGAGCAGAGGTGGCATCACTGCACTCCAGCCTGAGTGATAGAGTGAGACCTTGTCTCAAAAAAAAAAGAAAAGAAAAGAAATCAGTATAGTGGTTGCTACTATGGAGAAGGGCATGGGGGAATTTTGCCGGTGACAGAAATGTTCTGTCTCTTGATAAAGGTCACACTGGTATGTGTAGCTGTCAAGATTCTTTAATTTGCAGCATATAAGATCTGTGCATTCTGGCGGGTGTGATGGGTCATGCTTGTAATTCCAACACTTTGAGAGGCCAAGACAGGCAGATCGCTTAAGATCAGGAGTTCGGGACCAGCCTGGGCAACATAGGGGGACCCTAAAAAACATTAGCAAGGCACAGTGGTGTGCACCTGTGTTCCCAGCTAGTTGCAAGGCTGAGGAGGGAGGATGACTTGAGCTCAGGAGGTGGAGGTTGCAGTGAGCCACAACTGCACCCCAGCACTCCAGCCTGGGTGACAGAGCAAGACCCTGTCTCAAAAAAAAAAAAAAAAGAACAAAAAACTGTGCCATTCCCTTATGTAAACTGCACTTTAATAAACTGCTAGCCAAAAATCTCCTATGTATTTGGAAATGTAAAATAACCCATAATGAAATTACAGACTCTTTGGAATTGACAATAAAAGTTCTACTTATCAGAACTCAAGGGAAGCAGACAGAGAGCAATGCCTGGAGGAAAATGTGTAATCTGAAATGCACATATGAGAAAACATGAAAGACCGAAAATTAATTAGCTCAGGGTTGATTCTAGGTGTTTAAAGAATCACAGAGTCAACCCCTTTATTACATTAAAAAAAAAACAAGTATGCAAAAGACCTCTCTTAGTTAATTAGGAATATAAAGGAACTTTCTCAAGCAAATAAAAGGATATCTTGTAAAAAAAAAAAAAAAAAAAAGGAAAAGAAAAACCCTAGAGCAACCATTAAACCATTATATCAAAAGCTTAAACTTCAAAATTATTCCCTTTAAAATGGTGGGGGGAAGTATGCCTGTTTTAATGAAAACTATTAAACTCTGTGTTTAAGGATTTAGCTAAAGCAAGAAGGCAAAGACAAACAGTGGAATTAAGACTAGGAAGGGGCCGGGCTTGGTGGCTCACGCCTGTAATCTTAGTACTTTGGGAGGCCCAGGCAGGGGGATTGCCGGAACTCAGGAGTTTGAGACCCATCTGGGCAACATGGTGAAACCCCAACTCTACCAAAAAATACAAAAAATTAGCCGGGCATGGTGGCATGTGCCTGTAGTCTCAGCTACTCGGAGACTGAGGCATGAGAATTGCTTGAACCTGGGAGGCAGAGGTTACAGTGGGCCGAGATTGCACCGCAGTGAGCCGAGATTATGCCACTGCACTCCAGCCTGGGCAACAGAGCAAGACTGTCTCAAAAAAAAAAAAAAAAAAATACTGAGAAGGAAGAAATAAAATAATTGCTAATCTCAAATAACAGGATTGACCCCAACCCCATAAAATATATAAACTAACTGTTAGAACAAGAGAATTCAGCAGGATTTTTGGATTCAAAAGCAACATATTGGCAGGGTGTGGTGGTTCATGCCTGTAATTTTAGCACTTTGGGAGGCTGAGGCAGGAGGATCACTTGAGGCTGGGAGTGTAAAATCAGGAGTTTGAGACCACCCTGGGCAACATAGCAAGACCTTGTATATATGTGTGTATATATATATACACACATGTAATTATTTTTTTGGAGACAAGATCTATCTCTGTCACCCAGGCTGAACTACACTGGCACAATCCCAGCTCACTGCAGCCTCAACCTTTCAGAGCTCAGGTGATCCTCCAACCTCAGCCTCCCCAGTAGCTGGAACCATAGGCACACGTCACCACACCTGTTTTTTAAAAAGTATTTCCAGAGACAAGGTCTTGTTGTCCTGACTGGTCTCCTGGGCTCAAGCAATCCTCCCGCCATAGCCTCTCAAAGTGCTGGGATTACAGGCATGAGCTATGAGCCACACGACTGTACCCAGACTTATTTTTATTTATTTATTTATTTTTTTTTTTAATTTAATTTAATTTTTTTTTTTTTTTTAAGATGGGGTTTCACCATGTTAGTCAGGCTGGTCTTGAACTCCTGACCTCAGGTGATCCACCCGCCTTGGCCTCCAAAGTGCTTGGATTACAGGCGTGAGCCACCACGCCCAGCCTATGTTTTTATTTTTTAAAGACGGGGTTTCACCATGTTGATCAGGCTGGTCTTGAACTCCTGACCTCAGGTGATCCACCCACCTCGGCCTCCCAAAGTGCTAGCATTACAGGCGTGAGCCACCGTGCCGGGCCAGGAAATATATTTTATGAAGAAAATTATAAAACTTTAAGGAAAATCTAAAGAAATGAAGGCCTAGAACTGGTTCACAGATAACAAGATTCAACATATT
Organism: Plecturocebus donacophilus; assembly: GCA_004027715.1. Taxonomy (NCBI): domain Eukaryota; kingdom Metazoa; phylum Chordata; class Mammalia; order Primates; family Pitheciidae; genus Plecturocebus; species Plecturocebus donacophilus. Next base: position 5,230 of record PVKP010018259.1, on the reverse strand, counting down.
CAAAATGACAATCAACCTCAAATTGATGTATAAAATTAATGTAATTTCAGTTTTTTTTTTTTAAATCTCATCAGAAAATTACCAAGCTAATTCTAAATCCATATGAAAGAGTAGAGAATCAAGATTAGCCAAAGCAATTTTGAAGAAGAAAGATAAGAATTTTCACTACCAGATATCAGAAATTATTACGCTCTAATATTTAAAACAGGCAGAATTAGATATATTAGAACAGATAAATAAGAACATGTAGATTTATTTTTTAAAAGAACAGAATAGAGAGCCCAGAAACAGAACCACCTATTTTCACACTTGGTAGATGACAGAGATTGGCACTTCCATATCATTGGGAAACACCATTTTTTGAATAAATAGTGCTCTACAACTGGCTATTTTAAGAGAAAATAAAAATTAGACTCATCTTGGACACCAAAAATACAAACGAAAATTTTGAATTTAATTATATATCTACATATGAAAAGCTAGACTACAAAACTTTTAGAGAAAAATAGCTTTATGACCAGAGTAGGAAAGGGCCTTTTTTTTTTTTTTTTTTGAAGTTTTTAAATTCTATTTTTCCCTGTTTCTGTACTTTTAATGGTTACTCTAGGATACTCTATATTTTTACAGGTTCCTTTACGAACCGCTGCATGCATACTTTGTCAAACTCTAAAACTAGGCTCATGCCTGTAATCCCAGCACTTTGGGGGGTGGAGGAGGGTTGGTCACTTGAGGTCAGGAGTTCAAGACCAGCCTGGCCAACATAGTGAAACCCTGTCTACTAATAATATAAAAGTTAGCCAGACACAGTGGCATATGTTTGTAGTCCCAGCTACTTAGGCGGCTTTGGCAAGAGAATTGCTTGAACCTGGAGGGTGGAGGTTGCAGTGACGCAAGATTGTGCCACTGCTCTCCAGCCTGGGTAACAGAGGGAGACTCCGTCTGAAAAAACAAACAAACAAACAAATACCCTCTAAAACTAATGAGTACCCTTGGCTGGGTACAGTGGCTCAGGGTTGTAATCCCAGCACTTTGGAAGGCCAAGCCAGGAGGATCACTTGAGGCCAGGAATTCAAGACCAGCCTGGGTAACATAGCAAGATGCTGTCTCTGAAGAAAATTAGCCAGGCGTGGTGGCACGCACCTCCAGCTACTCGAGAAGCTGAGGTGGGAGGATCACTAGAGCCCAAGAGGTTGGGGCTGCAGTGAGCTGTGATCACGCCACTGCACTCCAGTGTGGGTGACAGATCCAGATCTTCTCTCAAAAAAAAAAGGAAAAGGAAATAAATAAAACTGATAGGCCAGGGGCAGTGGCTCACATGAGGATGAGGCAGGAGGATCATTTGAGGCCAGGGGTTTGAGACCAGCCTGGCAAACATGGCAAAACCCCTTCCCTACTAAAAATACAAAAATTAGCTGGGTGTGGTGGCAGGTGCCTGTGATCCCAGCTACTTGGGAGGCTGAGGCAGGAGAATCGCTTGAACCCAGGAAGCAGAGGTTGCAGTGAGCTGAGATGGCACCACTGCACTCCAACCTGGGCAACAAGAGGGAGATTCTGTCTCAAAAACAAAACAAAACAAAAAAACGAGGATGAAGGCTAGGTGCAGTGGCTTCCACCTGCAGTTCTAGCATTTGGGGAGGCTGAAATGGGAGAACTGCTTGAGCCCAGGAGTTAAAGGCTGCAGTGAGGCATGTTCTCGCAACTACATTCTAGCCTGGGCGACACAGGCAAGACCCTGTCTCAAAAGCAACAACCAAAAACTTAAAACAAGGATAGGCAAGGCTCAGTGGCTCATGCCTGTAATCCCAGCACTTTGGAGGCTGAGGCAGGCAGATTACCTGAGGTGAGGAGTTGGATACCAGCCTGGCTGTGGGAAGTAGAAAGGTTCCTTTTTAAAGTTTCCTTTCTTGTTAAAGAATAAGTGTGCTAATAACTTTGTTAAGCCCTATCCTATGTAGCTGTTAGACATGCCATGCTTACAGGCACGTAGTACATTCTATGTCCTTGTACGTTAATCAAGATATCTGTGCTGGATGTGTTCACAGGCATGTCCCAGCTCACCATTGCTTTTACCTGTTTAGAAAAGTTTTAAGTTGTGGCCGGGCGCAGTGGCTCATGCCTGTAATCCCAGCACTTTGTGAGGCCGAGGTGGGCAGAAGGCCGAGGTGGGCAGATCACGAGGTTAAGAAATCAAGACCATCCAGGCCAACAGATGAAACCCTGTCTCTACTAAAAATACAAAAATTAGCCAGACATGGTGGCATGCGCCTGTGGTTCCAGCTATTCGGGAGGCTGAGGCAGAAGAATAGCTTGAACTCAGGAGGCAGAGGTTGCAGTGAGCCAAGACTGCGCCACTGCACTTCAGCCTGGAGACAGAGCAAGCCTCCGTCTCAAAAAAAAAAAAAGAAAAGAAAAAGAAAAGTTTTGTTTTAGTTTAAATTGTGAGGTCTGGCTCCAGTCAAAGGAGATCAGAAACAGCAGTTAAGGATGACCCCAAAAGTATAAGGGATACATTTGTGGGTTTTCCTTTATTCATTGTGCTCTTGTGACAAGATGGCTAGTGAGAGTACCCTTCCTGCAGTCCAGGAAGTAAAAATCGCGTTGCTGAAAGATCCTTTCTCTCAGTGCTAATTTTTCTTTGCAGCACCGAGATCTATTTCCAACATTGGCCAACATGGTGAAACCCCGTCTCTATTAAAAATACAAAAATTAACTGGGCATGGTGGACTGCACTTGTAATCCTAGCTACTCGGGAGGCTGAGGCAGGAGAATCACTTGAACCCAGGAGGTGGAAGTTGCAGTGAGCCGAGATCATGCCATTGCACTCCAGCCTGGGTGACAGAGCGAGACCCCATCTCAATAATAATAATAATAATAAATAAATAAATAAAAACCTGGATGGAGCCCTATTTGGCAGATGGGCTATAGTTTGTTACTCTCTGTCCTGGGCTATAAAAATTATTCCATCTGGCCTGGCGTGGTGGCTCGCACCTGTAATCCAAGCACTTTGGAGGGCAAGGCGGGTGGATCACCTGAGGTTGGCAGTTCAAGACCAGCCTGACCAACATGGTGAAACCCCGTCTTTATAAAAAAAATAAATAAATAACAAAGAAAAAAATTACTCCATCTTCTCTCATCTACACTTACATGAACTTTTGTCATGTAGTATAATTCTATCCTTAATAAAAACCCTGGGATTATTATTACTCATACATGCAATCAGTGGATTTCAGATTTATCCATCTTGTGTGTTCAACAATTCTTTTTTCATTCCAGATCTACTGCCTGGGTTTGCTTTCTTTCTACCTGAAGTGCATTTATTTATTTAGTTTAATTTATTATTATTATTATTTTGAGACAGAGTTTCACTCTCATTGTCTGGGCTGGAATGCCCTGGCACGATCTTGGCTCATTGCAATCTCCGCCTCCCAGGTCCAAGCAATTCTCCTGCCTCAGCCTCTTGAGTAGCTGGGATTACAGGCACCTGACCCCATGCCCAGCTAATTTTTGTATTTTTTTGTAAAGATGGGTTTCACCATGTTGAAACCCCTAACCTCAAATGATCCACTCACTTTGGCCTCCCACAGTGCTGAGATTACAGGCATGAGCCACCGCACCTGGCCTTCATCATTTTAAATATTAATAATCTGGTGCCGGACATGGTGGCTCATGCCTGTAACCCCAGCACTTTGGGAGACCAAGGCTGGTGGATCATGAGGTCAGGAGTTTGAGACCAGCCTGGCCAACGTGGTGAGACTCTCTCTCTACTAAAAGTACAAAAGTTAGCCAGGAATGGTGGTGGGCGCCTGTAATCTCACCTACTCAGGAGGCTGAGGCAGGAGAATTGCTTGAACCCGGGAGGCAGGGGTTGCAGTGAGCCGAGACAGAGCCATTGCACTCCAGCCTGGGTGACAAAATGAGAGTCTGTCTCAATGATGATAATAATAATAATAATTTGGCAATTTAGTATGACCAAACTGTATGATTAAAGACACCATGAACAAAGATGCAAAGAGCCATACCCTGGGAAAATATATTTTTAGCATACATAAGGTTTGAACACTACATGCCAGAACTTACAAACAGCTCATACAGCTGGGCGTGGTGGTTCACGCCTGTAATCCCAGCACTTTGGGAGGCTGAGGCACGCAGATCACTTGAGGTCAGGAGTTTGAGACCAGCCTGACCAACACAGAGAAACCTCATCTCTACTACAAATACAAAATTAGCTGGGCATGGTGGCACATGCCTATAATCCTAGCTACTCGGGAGGCTGAGGCAGGAGAATTGCTTGAACCTGGGAGGCAGAGACTGCGGTGAGCCGAGATGGTGCCACTGTACTCCAGCCTGGGCAACAAGAGCCAGACTCTGTCTCAAAAAAAAAAAAAAGACAAAGCATTTGAAAGAAGCAAAGGATACATATGGGTAGGTGGCCTGGCGTGGTGGCTCACACCTATGATCCTAGGACTTAGGAAGGCTGAGGTGGGATCACTTGAGTCCAGGAGTTAAGACAGCCTGGGCAACACAGTGAGAACTTGTCTCTACATTTAAAAAATAATAATAATTAATGAAAGGCTATTTATAGGTAAATCACTAAAAAGAAAATTTGAGGGGCCAACAAACATGAAAAGATATTCAGTCTTACTCTTGTTAGGTATAGTGGATATTTGTCAGATTTTTTGGCCGTTCAGCAGCTGAATCTTTCTTTCTTTGATGAATTCTCCTGTGAAAGAAGGTTCTCTTCCCACTGTACAAGGTAAAAATGCCAGATGTGGACCAGACACAGTGGCTCAAACCTGTAATCCCAGCACTTTGGGAGGCCAAGGCGGGGGATGGCTTGAGGCCAGGAGTTCAAGACCAGCCTGGGCAACACAGCAAGACCCCATCTCTACCAAAAAAAAATTTATTTATTTATTTATTATTATTTTTTTTAATAAAAAGAATGAAAGAGAGAAAGAAAGAGGAAGAGATTTTAGAAAAAAAAAAGGAGGAAGAAAGAAACAGCAAAAGAAAGAAAAAAAAGAATGGAAGAGGGAAAGAAAGAGGAAGAGAAAGAGGGAGAGAGAATGGGATTCTTGTTTTATTGCCCAGGCTAGAATACAGTATAAAAATGGGTATTAAAAACCTCTTTTATGCCAATAATTGTGTTTAACAATGGAGACAGGAAGGAATAGGGGATGAAAATAACAAATAAGCAGCCAACCAATATTTTATTTAAACCTGTGAAATGCTA
>PVKP010018258.1:0-44532 GCA_004027715.1 Plecturocebus donacophilus | reverse complement strand
CTTAGAATCATTTTGTTGATATTCACAAAATAAGTTGCTGGAATTTTTGGTAGGATTAAATTGAATCTATAAATCAAGTTTGGAAGAACTAGCATCTTGACAATATTGAATCTTCTTGTCCATAAACATGGAACGTTATTTCATTTATTTAGTTTTCCTTTGATATCACCCAAATTATTTCTGTAACCTCAAGATAGTATAAAAGCTTCCATACCCTATTGGGAGGTGAGAATAATCACTCTGTGATTCACTTTAGGTGAATGTTTATTAATATTTATTCATGCATATTATAAATTTGTATGCCATTTCTCCTGTTAGTTTGCCTTTTGCTGGTTGATTTTCAGCAAAACTTGAGGGCAAAGGAATTTTTCCCTTTGGCCAGTACACATTTAATGCATAGGATAATGGGAATGAAATTGCCTTTGCAAAAATAATGACAGTGGGAGGAATCTAACATAGCGGAGTCTACCTTGCTTCTAAATTCACAAACTGTCTTTGCTCGTTCCTCGTCCAAAACTCTGGCCTCTGAATTCTTATGGAAGTGGATTTGAGAAACATCTTCTGTCTTTCCACTTGGTTGGCACTGTGATTATTAAACTCTTTCTGTGTTGTGGCTACTGCTGTTCTCAGTGATTGGCTTTTCTGGGTAGCAGGCAAGAAGAATACTTTGGGTTGTAACAGGAAGACCATTAAGTATGAATTCAGAAGACATAGTGACTTTCAAATATGCTAACATTTGGGCTCAGAAATCAATACTCCAAAATATTGCTTTCTGACATAATGAACTGAAGAAACCTCAAGTTCTCTCTGACCTTCTCCACTAGCACCAAAGAAGCTGAAGCTTCTCTTCAAAAGAAACTGAAGTTCCTCTCCCAAAAGAAGCTGAAGTTCCTCTATCTGCTTAAAATCCAGAACCACCAAAGGGAAAAATTGTTTTTTCTTCTCTTCCCTGTTATCTCATTATCTATTTCAGGAAAAGAAGACCAAGATGTGTCCACACTTGAGCAGACCTTTTTATAACTATTATGATTGTCTCCAAAGGTTATTTAAATATGGAAGAAAATTATTTACAAGTTAATCTCTGCTTCCCCATCTTACCATTCTCCCTAGCAATCATTAATTGCCCCTTAATGGAATGTCCCTTCTCTTCCCTTCCATAACCTGGATTCAAGCCCCTGTTTTTTCTGAACCACAAGTAAAGTTTCTAAAACTCACTGGGAAGTTGGGTCATCATTCTGAAGTTTCCCATGTATGCACACTCAATAAATTTGCAAACCTTTTGTCTTATTAATCAATCTGCTTCATGCCAGTGATTTTTTAAGCAAATCTTTAGGGGAGCCAATGGCAATGGCTCATAAACCTTTTAAAAGAGTATGACCTTGGGAAAGTAATTTGTATCCCTTATATATTCCTCTTTTTTCAGCTATATTTCAGCTGAATAACAACCATTTTACTAAGTGATTGAAAGAGAACATATATAAGCTTTATCATTAATAAAACATTGTAAAAGAATGTCATTACTAAGTAGAGCTGATAACATTACCATTTTACAAATGAGAAAATATTGTTTAGTTGGTCCAATGGCTTGCAGTGTTTAGGTGAATGTTAAAAGCCAAGTCAGATCTCCTTCTTGATATTCATTTTACATCAACATGTATGCAATACTCACATCCATAGGCAGAAGACGTGACACAATTTTGAATCCTTCTTTTTGTTTATATATTTGTTAATCTTTTTCAATTTATAAGTCTTTTCTCTCTTTTTTTCATTTTGTAGTTGCACTATTTCCTATATTAGATTGTAAGAAACTTTAGGTATTTATGAAATCTTTACATAGCACATACTGTGTGTGCAAGTGAGACAACAGGAAAAACAGATCCAGAATTAAATAACTTAACCAAACTCACAAAACCAGTAGATGGAGGATTTGGGATTTTAATCTGTTATCCAGTTCCAGAGACAGTGTGCTTTATACTACACTTGGCTGCCTCTCCTACTCCTCACTTATCTTTGAATTTTCTGAGTTCATCAATCAGTGGCTATACTTGAAATGGATGGAATGTAAGGCTTAAAAAAAATCTGTTAAATGACTGTGTATTGTACTTTGGACACTTAATATTAAAAATTATCACTATAGTATATTATAATATCCTTTTGTAGGATTTATATTCAATATACACATTTAATGTAGCTGTAATAAAACTATATTATAGTTTTTTTAGAATTTAAGAATCTAATTGGTTTATAGTAAATTTTGTTCAACTGACTATTTGATTTACTAAAACAGGTTTTTCAGACATGATAGAAAACAAAGACAACTATAAAAATTCAAAGAGATTATCTAATAATTTAGGCAGTTTTATCATCAAAATTAACAATAATAATTAAGAAAACCAAAATCTTAATAAAAGCCTTATTAATTGGAATAGTATAGCTAATAACTGTCTTAACATTTTTATCTTATCCAAAAATACATAGGGAAAATATAAAAATAAATACAGAAATAATTTCTTTGGAACAACTATGTAGGGCAATTTAACCTAACAGAATTTATTTTTTTATCATGTGGGTATCTCTCAATTCCTGAAGCTCAAATATTTGGTTAAATGCATTTGCTCCAACCTAAAAGTAGAGCTAACAAAATTACCTTTAAATGCCCCCTTGAAAGCTCTCTAAAATATCTTATTGTTACTTCAAATTTGATTTATACAAATCTGAATTTAATATATTTTCCACAAAATTATTAACTCTGTTCTCCCCTTTCCAGCCTCCAGATTAACTGAGCTTCTATCATGCATACAATTACCAACATCAGAAATTTAATAATTAGTCCAAATTCCTCTCTGTTTTTGATTCACACTCATTTCATATTTTACCAAGTATTATAGAATTTTCTTTCTGAATATGGCTCAAGTTCATTCCAATATTCAATCCCTATTTATATCATCACTTTATTCAGCCCCCTATTGATCTATTATCTAGAACTTTCTAATCTGTTCCTAAATGATGTTTCTTCATCCACTCTTGTCACCCTTAAAATGATCTTCCAAATTGCATGCAGACTCATCTTTCTTAAATAAAGTATGACTGTGCTACTCGATCTCTTGTTTTAAAATTCTCAATTGCTCTCTAACAGCTAAAGGGAAATGTTTAATCTCCATAGTTAGGCTTAAAGGCCCTTGATGAAGTGACCCAGACTACTTCTAATTCAACATTTGCCACTCTATGTCCTATACTTTAAACTGTAACTCCGAGCATATACCATTCTATTATAGGCTGATGATTTATTCACGATGCTTCTTTGACTGAAAACTCTTCTCTCTGTCTTCAGCTGGTTAATTTCCTGCAGCCTCGTATGTCATTAGTCAACTATTGTTTTCACCAGAAAATCTTTCAAGAACAATAATGGCTAGAATAATAATTATTTTTTCATCTTGAAAGGAAGCATCTTGGATATATATATATACAGCATAACATTCAACCACAATTTAATGAAATTATATTTCTTAAAATGTTAAAGTAATACTCACCTATGTCATTGGAGGCTCCACTGGAACCAAATAATATCTCTTTAAAAGATCAGACTTTGGACATTTCATGATTATAACTAATGTGCAATAAATATTGGTTGAAATTCAAGATAATCACATACTCCTATTTACCTATATAAATAGGACATTCTGTTCAGGCTTATTCAGTAATATGACACCAAGCAGAATTTTAATTAAGAATGTTGTATCTTAATACATAAATATTTTTCTGATTTTTTATTTGCATTCATCTGTATTTCAGAAAAGATTATAAGAACAATGGATTTTGTGTTATAATTATATAGATAGTTTTTATAGACATTTTAATACTTCAATCTCAGAAATGAAGACAAGAAACACTTTTGTTGTAAGTCGAGTTTGCATTTTTAACAAGAAGGAAAATCAAATGAGAAAGTGCATCATAGGAGAGGGAAAATGCAAAAAGGTTTACTACTTCTCAAACATAGAACTCCAGGTCAGATTCATATTGAGAGAATTTGTGTTAAGTATAATATATTTGAGCATATATCCAGCTTCACAGCTTTCATTTTTAGGAGCATACATAAGTTACTTTTTAAGAGATTATTCTCCTTCCCTGAAGGTAGGAAGTTGAATGCTTTAAAAACAGTATCTGACTCTATTGAAAATAAAAATTAAAACATATTTATCTCTTCTCTTGTTCTGAAGACAAAATTCCAAGCATGAAGGTCACTCCTAAACTAAATATTTGCAAGAATGACCCATCTATCCAATGAGGATTCTGTCTTGATATAAATGAGCACCTTAAACTATAAATTGGTGCTTTTCAGAGAGGTGCTGAAAAATAAACTGTTATAAAATTGTCAGCAGCTGCCAGCCAGAGAACTGATTCTATAATTTAGTGAGAAACTAAAAAGATCAAAATCACATTTCAGCCTTTTAATGGGCCTTTGGCTGTTGCACAGAACCTGCTAATAGCATTGTAGAAGGGAAGAAGGAAGTAGAGGTCATAGGCACATTTTACATGGTTGGGAAAATGGATGTGCCTATTCTTAGGCAGTTGTGAGTTCTAAGAACAAAAGACTTAAAAATGTACTGGCTTTTCTCTAAGATAATTAATCATATGAATTCAAACAAAGCATCTTGCTATGCATAGAACAATTAGTATAACTGTGAGTAATTGCAATGTGTTTTGTTTACCTAACTCTTTATTCAGAGGCATAAAACAATACATATTTTCTAGTTCATCCTTGTAACTGAATTCAGAAAAATTGGACACACATCGTGATTTGCAGGGTTCTTACTTTAACCTCTTTGGTCAATATATCCTTTGCCTCCATTCCATGCCATAAAATAATTGTTTATGTAAAATTTCTTGTAGATCCCTAGATATTATAATTTTTCAGTAAACTGCATGTAGCTCCACATCTTTGACTCTAATGCTTATCTTAGCATTTAACAGGTAAAAACGTGCTTTTTATCCTTTTGGTCTTAATAAAGACCAGAGTCCTCATGTGGTTAAATTAGCATGGACATACCACCAGAACTGAAGAAAAACACTTCATAAGGTATATTTTAAGAGTTAGATGATTCTACTTGAAATACACAAAAATACATAAATACAGTGTTCCCAAAGTATTTGACAATATTTAGTGGACTTTTCCAAAGAAGGTGAAAATAAAATTATGGTCCAGAAACTCAGTAGGTTTAGGCAAAGCTTTAACCTAAAAAAAAAAAAAAGTCAAAAAAGAAAAGTAGGTTATATATCTATAGGCAGAAAAATGAACCCTTTGTACTCATGTTTTCAAAGTACACACTTAACAACATGCCATAAACACTGCAAGTGCAAGTAATTCGTGTTTTGCTTTAATTATTATTGTTTTTCAATTGAGGTTGACAGCTCATCTCTCCCAGGTATGCTTACTACTCAGCCTGTTTCCTTCAACTCACTACTCACTCAAATTTAAAGTCTCCTATGAATTGCTAATACTGCATGCACTATTAGACACTATCTTTCAAATGATAGTCATTAAAGTTTTCTTTTCCCTAATGATTGAGATCTCCCCACATATAAATTAATATTTTAGAAGCATAAAATATAACTGGTAGGATACAAGACAGTAACTAAAGCTTAATGGAAATATTAGGCTTAAAAATTAGTGTGATTATAATTTTAAAATGAAAATTTATCCAGATATTAGAATAACATTTTACAGATTTATTAGTGAGTTTTCTCATATTGCTGGCCTTTTGTTGTTTATTTATACTGATGTTTTCCAAAAAGGAACGTATCATCTTTTGTCAGTTGAGTCATATTTTCAAGGGACTTACTATGTAAAAATAACATTACACCACTTCATTTTAAAAGAAAAACAATATCTTGACAGCATTGCTCTAAAAATAGGTTTTTGTATGTATAACTTTGTTCAAAACAGAATACAATAGCATTTTCTTAATTATCATTACATAGTATTGCTAGGGCATTCAAGGTTGTTGGTACACATGGAGAAAGTAAAAATTTTGAATTAATTTACAAATGCCTCTAATAAACAGATTTACAAAGCAATCGGCACAATTTTTAGATTTCTGTTTCTTAGCAATAGGATTAAGTGAAGAAGGAAAAAAGAAAAAAGGAAAAACTTAATGACTGTTTGCTGAAATATAAAATTCTGCCTGTCAAAACACATATCCAACATGTTCTTTATCCAAAATGCTCAATTTCAATAAGGGAAAACATTGACCATTAAACATAGAAATAATTTTTCAACTCTCTTCTTACTCATACTTCATTTAGGAACATGATATTTTAAAATATCTTTTGATTTTTGTTGTTGGTTTGCATTTTTTAAAATCCATGACATGTACTTATTATTTTTTTTTAATTGCTCTTTACCTACTAGGACCAGATAAATTAAATTACTTTAATGAAAAATAGTTCATTGGCATATTATGCTGCCCTATAAGTAGTTTTCAGGCATTCAAGGAACTGATGATGAATGCAGACTTTAGAGAAAGAGATGGTTTCATATTGTAGATGGGCATTTGGATATGCCTGGAGTGAGAGGAAGTGAATAGTAAAAAAAAAATAGGGTCAGAAATCTAAGCTTAAAGAAAAAGCACACACACAGGAAGGTATAAGAAACACTATGTAATTCCCAATTAGTAGCCTTAACTACTAATTTTTAGTTCTGTAACATTTGTAGTTGACAAATTATTAACCCAATGAATAGATATCAATTAAAATCTAGGCCTGGTGCAGTGGCTGACTCTTGTAATCCCAGCACTTTCAGGGGCTCAGGTGGGTGGGTCACTTTGAGCTCTGGAGTTCAAGATTAGCCTAAGCAGCATGGCAAAACCCATCTCTGTAAAAAAATATAATTAGCCTGATGTTGGTGGCTTGTGCCTTTAGTCTCACCTACCCAGGAGGCTGAGGCTGGGAATCCCTAGAGCCTGGGAAGCAGAAGTTGCAGTGATCCAAGATCATACCACTTTACTCTAGCCTGGGTGACAGAGTGAGAACCCATCTCAAAAAAAAATAATAATAATAAAATAATAAAAATAAAATCTGCTGAAAAATTAGTAATTTTCTCTGTATAGTAATATCCATAAACACATTAACAATAGTTCCCTCTATGATATCAGCAGTGTTTTATTTTCTTAATATCAATATGCCAAGTATCTTAGAAGGATTTATTTGCCTTTTTAAATATATAGGATGATATGGATTACTTTGATAAACTTATTTCAGAATATTTTGGTCATTATTACTTGCACCTATTTCAGATGTTTGTATATTTTCAGTTGAAAATTCATTCCCAGTACATCTACCTATATAATATTAATTGGAGATGGTTCCTATACTTTATCTGGATCTTTGATTATGGAGCTTCATTGCATCGTTAATTATTTCAGCTCATTATTGTTAAGTTTGACATAAAATGGAGTTAAGTAGTGTCACACAAATAGGTAGATCCATATATATATATATATATATATAATATATATATTGCTTCCTGACAAACATCTTACTATTTCCATTGATTTTCAACATCAAAAGCAAATTACAGCCAACCTTGCTTTAAGTTTACTTTCTAAATACTTTCTGTACCGACTTTTATAGTAACAATCTTAAAACATCACTGAGTTAGAAAGCAGATGTAATTATCTAATAATTATTATAGTGGTTTCTGTCTCAGCTATGTCCTAGAGAGGTATTTGTGTTTTCAACACAAGTCTTATTACTTAGAAATATTCAAGGTAGCTGTTAAACTGTAAAAAGGAATTTAATTGGGTGCTCATGTTTAATCTTAGCAAGGCAGTATATTTTTAACAATACTTCTTACTGATATTTTAGTCATTTTTACTCATTAATAAAATAGTTCAATAATTTAAAAGATTCTAAAAGGCTTCTTAACAAAACTTGATTAGTTTCTAATGTAATTTAATTTGATTTTATATAAGCATTCTGGTCTTTCATAAGTATTCAATTATGCAGTACCAAATATATATGGTATAATGGGAACTTAGATATGAAAGGGAGTTCAGCTTTGTGCTCTAGGTGAAATTATGCTCATGACAATAAATTTAGCACTGATATTGAGACTAACCATTTCTTCATTTCAATTGTTCTACTATGGCTTATGTTTCTTGTTTCTAATTTGTAATAAAATCAGAATAAAGTCAGAACTGAGTTTTCTCAAATATATTTAGAGAAAATCATAAATAGAATGGCAGTTTATATTAGGCATAGATATGAGAAATAAAGTTGCATTTTCTTCATGTCATTTAAGAGAAAATGGCAATAATTGCTATTTCAATAAAGCCTCATTTTCCTAGGTGCATTTATTTGATAATTTTTCCATTCCAGGCTGAAGCCGTGTGTAGACAATAATGAAAAAATACATTTATTTGGCCAAAATGGTGCTATATCATTCATGTATAAAATTTATTAGCTATGGTCAGAGAATACTTTAGGCTTAATTGAGGGCTAATTCTCTTTATAATTTATCACATATTTTCTATTTAATTTTTTGTCCACAGAAGATTATACATATTGTGATTAACAAAATGAATGACATAGTTATAACAACCTTTCATAAGAGGTAGCCAATAACTTCTGGAAGAAATAACATTAAAAATGGTTTGGAATAATAGTTACAGCCCTGATGTTTAAGTAACTTGACTAAGCCTTAATTCATGTGAAAAAGATGAGAAAAGAAAATCACCTTTAATGTTAGGAAATAGTTTGACATTATTTCTAATGAATTACTGCAACATTAAGCACTGTCATTGTTAGGACATGCTGGTTAAGGAGGGTAAAGAATTAAACAGCTATTGTAGAGCAGTGTACTGATTCAGTTGGTCTGAGCTATGACTGGAGTTTCTAGCTGGTACCAATAATCCATTATGGACCCTATATTGGGACTCAAGGATCTAAAATCCTTCCAGAATACTGCGTTTTATCCCAGGTATAATTATTTAAGAGTTTGTTAGCTAACAATTATATTTTAAAAAAAGCAATCTTGTTTTTATGAGATCTTAAAAATAGGTCATTTCTAGAAAAAAGGTAACTGAAGAATGAAAGAATTGAGACAGACATATATAACATGGTGAAAGAGAAGTTGTAGCCACTTCCCTTATTATTTGAGGAACTGCGTTTGTTCCTCCAAAGGTTCAGCTTAAGTGAGAGCTTGCTAACAGTTAGAACTGTCCAAAATAAAATGTACTTCCCGTCAAAGCAGGGGCCTGCTGGTAGCTAAGCATATTCTGCATAGAATGGTTAATGATATTCAGGGGATTCCTGAAGTAATCTAATTTAGGAGATACTCTTAAAACTCACCTATATTTCCATCCTGTTATTCAGCTGTTAGGTTTTTATTTTTCTTAAAGTTCTCAGAATCTTGGGGAAAGGGTATCATCTTCAAATAATAGACCATGATTCTTTGAATAAAGGGAATATATGTGGACATCTAGTTGAAGTTATCCAATGAAAATCACATGCTGATGGAGGACATTAATTATAGATAATATTTTAGCACTTATTTTGTCCAGGCATTGTGCAATGCCATTTATATGCATTTTTATCATCGATCTCTCACAACAAACTAATGAGATATTTTCCTTGCTTACAGATGTCAAAGGGCAGACTCTGAGTTACAAAAAATTAGCTTGACTTGGATTATACACCTGGTATATAGCAGCGACTAGATTCAAAGCCAGTCTGTATAATTAAAGAATGTAAATTCTTAGCCAGGGCTTCTAACTGGGTAGGAAAAAAGAAGAACAATTTAGTAAATTAGGACAATTGCTGCCCTTTATCCCCTTGCTAAAGTCCTCTTGAACTTCAAATGATCACATGCTGCTCTCCTGGCAGGACCTTGAAAGAAGGATCAGGAAGTTTCTAACTGAATGTTGAGTTGCATAATTATGTAGCATCTAAATGGAATACTGCATCACTTCAGTTCAGGCGATTCTCTCTTATTAAAGTCTGTAGGAGTTCATGACTGATTCTTATCATTATGTAAAATAAAAATCATTATAGTTCTGGCTTTGGTGAGAGTAACACAGTATCAGCATTTTTATAAATTTTATCAAGTATTTTTCTTTTCGAAGAGTGTAACTCAATGAAAAAAAGGTATGCTTTTAAGTGTCAAAAATAAACTGTGTTATTAACTGACATTAATGAGGTATATTGTCAGTAACATCTTAGTTTTCTCATCTTGGAGATAAGCCTTCTGTCACTGTTTTTTTCACAGTGCACTTCTGAGTGACATTTAAGGAGGCTGACTGAATCTCAGAAGAAAAGTAGTCATAGTTTGAAACAGAAATTCAGAAAACATTTAATTATGTAAAATAATAATAAGGAAAAAACATACATGTAAGTTCAGAAAGGGCAGCCTAAAATAAAGTCAAGAAGAAAAAATATTGTCCATTTAACCTACATAAGAAAAGGCATAGCTTTCTGATAAATTCGAGACGTAAAATACATAATTCCAGGCTGGGCACAGTGGTTCACACCTGCATTCCCAGCACTTTGGGAGGCAGAGGTGAGCAGATCATGAGGTTAGGAGATCGAGATCATCCTGACCAAAGCAGTGAAACCCCATCTCTACTCAAAATACAAAACATTAATTGGGTGTGGTGGTGCATGCCTGTAGTCCCAGCTACTTGAGAGGCTGAGGCAGGAGAATCACTTGAACATGCTAGGGGAAGCCTGAAGTGAGTCGAGATAGTGCCACTGTACTCCAGCCTGATCACAGAGCCAGAGTCTGTCTCAAAAAAATCAATCCATAAAAAATGAAAACTTACTAACAATGAGAAAAGAATAAAGAAATGAGGATAATGCTTTTATACCCATAACAATGTTAATTATGTTAAAAAAGAAAAAATAAATGTGAAAAATAATAAAATAATACTAGTTATTTAATTAATTAGTAGAATATCTAATATCTCATTTGTGTTGAATGTACAATATGATTTATGAAAAATATGATTTTTTAGTAAAGAATATATTCTACTTGATTAATATCTATTCTACTTAAAATATGATTCATCTGTCTTTAATTATTTTAAACTTCTCTTTTTTCCCTTTCTCTTTTTATTATAAAATATTTAAATAAATTATTTATTTAATAAATATTTAAAAGCCACAAAAAATGGTGAAAACCCAGCGAATTAATGCTAGATTTAAATCACAGGTAGATCAACGTATATCTACAAAGAACACTATAATTAGAGAAAACAGCATATATCTACACAGAATACTATAATTAAGAAACCGAGTATTTTAAAAACATCCTTATTCCTTTGTACAAAGACCTAGTCATTTTTTTAAAATTACAGATATAGAGACAGAAGAGATCTTGGAGGAAAATGTGCCCCAACTTTCTCATTTACTGAATGAGGAAATGAAGGCCAAAGGCATAAAATGATTTGTGACAAAGAAATGACATGATTTTGAACTTCTAATTTTAACCTCCACGTTCCTTCTAGCATGCCATTAATATTTGACATGTGTTTTCTGAATGTAATGGTAGAACTTCTTACAAATTTAAACATAGTCTCTTTAAGTGAAAACAAAATCAAAACATGGGTAGCAAAACAATAATGGAAAACACATTATTTTATACTAATGAAAAAGAGTACACAGTATGATTAAATGAGCCACACAAATTATAAAGATGTAGTTATTTGAATAAATATGAAAAATAATAAAATAATACTAGTTATTGTCTCTTACTATTGTTTCCATGTGCAATGGTTTTTGCCACCTGCTGCAGGAACTTTTTGCCAAATATATTTCAACTAACATCATAGAAAAGTATTTGGCAGCAATTTAATGAAGACTTTCTCAACTGGATCTTCAATGAAATTTTCTAGCTCTTTTCAATTTCTCAAAAAGGAATCATATATAAATTACAGTTTGTAGATAACAATAAAAGTAACTTCAACATATAGTGGAAAGCAGTAATGCAGGCATTGCCAGACCTTGTTCTTTACCAGGATTTATCATTTATTACCTTAAAAACATGGGAACATATCTTAAGGGCTGTGGGCTCAAGTTTTTTGTGTACAAAGCAATAATAATAAGTACTGCCTACTTCAGTGAATTGTAGTAATGATTAAAAGACTGCATGTGAATGTTATTTATAAACTATTTAGATGGAGATGTCGATGTAAATTATAAGAAATCAAGTTAGGTAGACGTCTTATATTTCAGGTGAAAAATGAAGAATTTATAAAAATTAAGGACTTGTCTAAGACCACGTAAATACATAAGAGCAGAATCAAAAACCAATTTGTTGTCACTTATCACTTTCTGTTTATTTCTGAATTGCATTATTCAGCTCTCATTCTTTTCAGTGTCTTCTTCCAGGAAATTTTACTAGGAAAAAAGAAATCTTTAGACAGATATGCATCATAAATCACTACATTCCAATTCTTTTATGTATGTTTTGTATTTTTCTTCTAAAATTGAACTGCCACATTCTTGCAAGAAATAATATAGCTTAGGTACATTAGTTTTATATGAAAGAATAAGATATTGTTTTGCACTTAATAGATTTAATTCATTTACCACTTAGTATTTAGTATCTTTAAGAATAGCCTAAATAATTTTTTAACCAATTATAAGTCCCTTTCCGACATCAGGACAATATTAACCTACAAGGTAATATATTTTCACATACTTACAGCACTTGTCTTTTTAGGAGCGAAGATAAATCTGATTAATTATTTTAGGGGCAGGGCACTGGATAAGAACTGCTACAAACTAATATGGCATATGCATGTGTAGGTGATTAGCTAAAAATTATGTATGCGTTATTACATAATATAAATACATAACATATATATTAATGGGGTTGTGTGCAAATGCAACTGTAATCTTTAAAAAGTAAAGCAATAATCAGGCATCTAAGAATAGTAAAATATATACACATAAATTATTGGAGATTACCGATTCTTCAGAGAGAAAATCATCTATCAAAATAAAAATAAATTACTTTACAGAATGAAATGATATATAATTAACCAAAACTGTTTTATCACATATAGTCTCCAAATAGACTGAAAGTAAAATAAGACAGGCTACCAAACTCAGGGGAACTTAGTGGTCCCTCTGAAATATTTTTAAAGATGGATTTTTATTTCATTACATTTATATTGCTGCCTGCATTTCTTTATCTAAATCCAACTGCTCTCTTAACATTTTTCATTGAAAGATGAACCATCCACATTTGAAATTTAATGGCAAATCACATCCATTGGGGAAACTGGTTTATTTCTTAAATGTGGTCACGAAGTAACCTGTTGTAGCTTTATTTATATGTACCTAGGATCCTAACTCTCACCTTGACACTTGATATGTTTGTTTAATAAGAGAATATATATAATTTTTCAAAATAGGCAAGAGGCAGATTTTAGTGAAATATTACTCTTTCCAGGTTCTTGCAATAGCTAGCTCTTTATTACTTAAAGAATTTTTTAAAAATTTAGCTTGCTACTATGTAAAATAAAACTACTGTACAACTACAGAGATAGAAAGTAGATTGCCGGTCATCGAGGGGTGAAGGGAGAATTGGGAAGAAATACAAGTGACTGCTACAAAATACAATTTTCATTTTTTGAGTGATAAAAGTCTCTAAATTAATTGTGGTGCCGGTTGCATAATTCTCTGAATGTACTAAAAATGATTGAATTATACATTTTAAATGCATGAACTGTATGGTATATAAATTATATCTCAGTAAAACAGTTAAAATTTTAGCCTACAAAATAAAAATAGAACAATTATACTTTTACTTTTCAATAATTTAATAATTACCATAAATGAAATAATTCTATAACAATAGTTTGATAATTCCAAATTTTGAGTATGTTTGATTATCATGGCTTATGTGTTACATTTCCAAGTATTTACCAATATGGGTCATGTTTATAAGATTTATCTCAAATAATCACATTTTTTGACCAAAGTCTATATTCTTGTTTAAGATTCAAATAAGGGGAAAATATCATTATATTGAAATAGTATCTTCTTGTCTAAGACTCCCAATAGGGAAAAGTTATCATTATATTGAGACACTGTTGACTACTTTCTCATGCCAGGGATTTACTTTGATGTTCAAAGTGTTTTTAAGAGATCATTGCTACATTTATTGTTGATATATTATAAATTTTTATTTATGTAAACTCAACTGTCTAATACTCATCACACCCTAATTATTACCATATTATAAATTATTTAATTATGAGAAAGAGAAGGTAGATAGCTTGATCAGTGGCAACATTTGTAAATGGTAAGTCCAAGAGCTCCAGATACAACTTGAGTCAGACTCTGGAAATTCAGCTTTCAAGTATTACACATTATGGCTTGATAAGATTCACAAACATAAACAAGAGTTCTTGATAGCGTGGCTGGGTAAGGTTGTGTCCATATTTATTATGAAAACCAAAATAATTTAGTAGCAAATAATTTGCTGCTAAAGTCACAAATAATTTGGTCCAACATTGTACTATCCTTTTGATGACAGAGGTTTATTATTGTGGTAGTAATAGGGCTTTATTATATTGGTAGTGATAAAAAACGCCTAACATTTATATAATATTTGATCTATGAAAGAACATGATAGAAAATTATAATTTCCATATAAATGTTAAGGATACTGAGGTATAAATGTATAAAATAACTCAAGGACAGTCATGCAGCTAGACAGTGGAAGAAGCCAACTATTCTTAGCATAATTTACACAGTATTTCTGAAGAGTCAAGAAGATTATGTAAAATTTTAAATGATCTTCTGCTAAGAATTCAGACATTTTAGTCTTGTAGGTAATATTAATTCAAAACAGCAACTTTTAAACTCTCTGCCCCTAGTAAACTTCTCCTGACTTTCCCACTATGAAAATCATTGTTTAAAGGCATGTAGGTGTGCCTAGGCATGAGCTTATTGACAAGCAGATCAATTAACTATGGGACATCTTATCAAATATAGTATTAAGCACTACTTATGGCTATTTTAGGAAGTTCAAGTCACATGAAAGCCTTATTATATCTTTGGTTAGGAATTTCCAAAGCATCTCTAATTTCTTGCATCTCAGATACATACTCCACATTATGGTAGAAGTCAATAACTGTTTAATCAGAAAAGCATGTAAAGGAAAATAAACGATGTACATTTCAATACCCAGCTGAATCAAGAGAGAGTGGTGTGTGAGTATATACAGGGGAAAACAGGGCAAAATACATTCTCTGTAGATCTAGGCTTGATATTAATGCTCCTTTTCAAAACCTTAAATCTTAAACAAATATAAATATTGGAACCTAGTGTCTCAGACACTTTCCTATTTTTTGGTAGTCCTTTCGAGTTGATTTTCTAGAAAGATTTGTTTATACTCCCCATTAATGTTTACAACCACACAATAACAAATCCTCTCCAATATGGCATCTGACACCATTCAACAAGAATAGCATTCCCTGTGTTCAATAACTTCCATGTTCAAAGGTCCATGAACATTTCAAAATTCATCTTACTTGATTTTTCAGAGCCTGTTACAAAATTGATCCTTCTTCACATTGACTGTGTTCCTGTGGTCCCTGTGATGGCATATCATCTTTCTGTTGGTACTTCAGTGATCTCATCTTCTTTCTTGCTTTGGGCTTTTAATTTTTCTATATCTATTAACTAAACTATTTCCTTAGGATTACATATTTATCTCTTTTCACTGTATGTTCTATCACCAATATTTTTTCTATGTTTTATGAAAGAAATAACAGATATATTTAAGGGAGAAAAGGAATACTAACAGATAGAATATAGAGGTTATTCGACCAAAAAACATACAAACAAAACCAGGATGGTAACTTGTGGAATACTGGAATAATAATCTCTGAAAATCTATGATTAGTTAAAAGCAAAATATTGGCAAAACTGACAAAAATAATTTTTAAAATTTAAGAATTAAAAAAGCTATGACCATGTAAGAAAGGTTTATTTGATAATAATTGCTGAATCTGGTAAGGAGAGTACATGTTTTATATTTTTACCTTTTCTAATCCCATCACTCTCTCCAGCTTCAGAAAAGCCTTGAAAACCAACAATCTCTCTGCAAATATTAGCAGTCAAAACAAGCAAGGTATCAGTCACTGAAGGAGAAATAATGTTTGTAGCTACCCAAAAGCTTCATCACCAGAGAATTAGCTAATTTGACCAAGAAACAAGACAAAAAGTTTAAATTACTAAAATCTGGAATAAGTGGAAAGGCATTCCTGTTAACCTATAAAAATGCAAGGAATTGATGTTCATCAGGAATACTGGTCTGAAATTTTCTTTTTGTGTGTGTGTGTGTCTCTGCCAGGTTTTGGTAGCAAGATGATGCTGGCTTCATAAAATGAGTTAGGGAGGAGTCCCTCTTTCTCTATTATTTGGAATAGTTTCAGAAGGAATGGTACCAGCTCCTCTTTGCACCTCTGGTAGAATTTGGCTGTAAATCCATCTGGTCCGGGCTTTTATTTTTGGTTGGTAGGCTAAAAATTACTGCCTCAATTTCAGAACTTGTTTTTAGTCTATTCAGGGATTCGACTTCTTCCTGGTTTAGTCTTGGGAGAGAGTATGTGTCCAGGAATTTATCCATTTCTTTTATATTTTCTAGTTTATTTGCCTACAGGTGTTTATAGCATTCTGGGGTGATAGTTTCTATTTCTGTGTGATCAGTGGTGATATCCACTTTATCATTTTTTATTGTGTCTATTTGATTTTTCTGTTTTCTTTTCTTCTTTGTCTGTATAGCAATCTATCAAACTGAATCCAGCAGCACATCAAAAAGATTGTCCATCACGATCAAGTCAGCTTCATTCCTGGGATGCAAGTCTGGTTCAACATACACAAATCAATAAACAGAATCCATCATATACACAGAACCAGTGACAAAAACCACATGATTATCTCAATAGACGCAGAAAAGGTATTTGATAAAATTTAACACCTCTTTATACTAAAAACTCTCAATAAACTAGGTACTGATAGAACATATCTCAAAATAATCAGAGCTATTTATGACAAACCCACAGCCAATATCATACTGAATGGGCAAAAGCTGGAATCATTCCCTTTGAAAACCAGCAGAAAACAAGGATGCCCTCTCTCACCACTCAACATAGTACTGGAAATTTTGGCCAGGACAATCAGGCAAGAGAAAGAAATAAAGAGTATTCCAATAGAAAGAGAGGAAGTCAAACTTTCTGTTTGCTGATTACATGATTGTATATTTAGAAAACCCCATTATCTCAGTCCAAAATCTTCTTAAACTGATAAGCAACTTCAGCAAAGTCTCAGGATACAATATCAATGTGTAAAAATCACAAGCATTCCTATAAACCAACTGAGAGCCAAATCATGAGTGAATTTCCATTCACAATTGCTACAAAGAGAATAAAATTCCTAGTAATGCAACTTACAAAGAATGTGAAGGACCTCTTAAAAGAGAGCTACAAACCACTGCTCAAGGAAATAAGATAGAATACCAACAAATAGAAAAACATTCCATGCTCATGGATAGGAAGAATCAATATTGTTAAAATGGCCATACTGCCCAAAGTAATTTATAGATTCAATGCTATCCCCATCAAGCTACATTTATTTTTTTCACAGAATTAGAAAAAAATGCTTTAAATTTTATATTAAACCAAAAAAGAGCCTGTAGAGCCAAGACAATCCTAAGCAAAAAGAATAAAGCTGGAGGCATCACACTACGTGATTTCAAACTATACTACAAGGGCTACAGTAACCAAAACAGCATGGTACTGTTGGCAAAACAGATATATAGACCAATGGAAGAGAACAGAGTCCTCTGAAATAACACCACACATCTACAGCCATCTGATCTTTGACAAACCAGACAAAAACAACTAATCAGGAAAGGATTCCCTATTTAATAAATAGTGTTGGCAAACTTGGCTAGCCATATGCAGAAACCAAAACTGGACCCCTTCCTTATACAAAAATTACACCTTATACACCTCATACAAAAATTAACTCCAGATGGATTAAAGATTTAAACATGAGAACTAACACCATAAAAACCCTAGAAGAATACCTAGGCAATACCATTCAGGACATAGGCATAGGAAAGACTTCATGACTAAAACAACAAAAGCAATGGTAACAAAAGCCAAAATTGACAAATGGGATCTAACTAAACTAAAGGGCTTTTGCACAGAAAAAGAAACTACCATCAGAGTGAACAGGCAACCTACAGAATCAGAGAAAATTTTTGCCATCTATCAGTCTGACAATGGGCTAATATCCAGAATATACAATAAACTTAAACAAATTTGCAAGAAAAAAAACAAACAACCCCATCAAAAAGTGGGTAAAGGATATGAATAGACACTTCTCACAAGAAGACATTTATGTGGACAAAAAACATGAAAAAAAGCTCATCATCACTGGTCATTAGACAAATGCAAATCAACACCACAATGAGATACCACCTCATGCCATTTAGAATAGGATCATTAAAAAGTCAAGAAACAACAGATTCTGGAGAGAACGTGGAGAAATAGGAACACTTTTACACTGTTGGTAGGAGTGTAAATTAGTTCAACCATTGTGGAAGACAGTGTAGCGATTCTTCAAGGATCTAGAACCAGAAATATCTTTGGACCCAGCAATCCCACTACTGGGTATATGACAAAAGGATTATAAATAATTCTAATATAAAGACACATGCACACGTATATTTATTGCAGAACTATTCACAATAGCAAAGACTTGGAACCAACCAAATGCCCATGAATGACAGACTAGATAAAGAAAATGTAGCACATATGTACCATGGAATACTATGCAGCCATAAAAAGGATGAGTTAATATCCTTTATAGGGACATGGATGAAGCTGGAAACCATCATTCTCAGCAAACTAACATAGGAACAGAAAACCAAACACCACGTTTTCTCACTAATAAGGGGGAGTTGAACAATGAGAACACATGGACACAGGGAGGGGAATTTCACACACCTTTCAGGCTTTTCAGGAAGTGGGGGACTAGGGGAGGAATAGCATTAGGAGAAATACCTAATGTAGATGTCAGGTTGATGGGTGCAGCAAACCACCATGGTACATGTATACCTATGTAACAAACCTGCACATTCTGCACATGTACTCCAGAACTTAAAGTATAGTAAGCAAAAAAATGCAAAGAATCATAAGGGAATACTGAAAACATTATAGAAAAAAATCAAAAGAATACACACAAGTACAGTTATATCTCAGTAACATGTTCAATACAGTTGTAGTATTCTGAATCAACATTGTGAACAAGTTGCATGCTAGACACTAACAATTAACCATACAAGATGAGATTGAGAGCGATTCCATTTGCAAAAAATATCAAAGCACACAAATCAAGAATACATTTAACATGATAAGTGCAAGGCTTGTAAACTGAAATATACACTGAAGGTAATTTTAAAAGATCTAAATAAATGTACAGATTTTTCACATTAATGAATTGGAAGCTTAATATGGATAAGATGGTAACACTTCCTAAATCAATTTAATGATTCAACACATACTCTATCAAAATCTCAGCTGCAATGTTTTTGAAGGAACAAGGAAGTTGTTTCTAAAATTCATATGCAAATGCAAGGAATCCAGAATAAACAAAACAATGTTGAAAAGAATAACAAAGCTGGAGGGCTCACATTGATTCATTTTGAAGATACTGTGGTACTGCTATAAAGATCAAAATAAAAATCAATAGAGAAAATTACTACAAAATGAACTCAGGACAACCAAAATAGAGATATTTTGACACAAGAAAAGGTGATGAGCTATAAATATGTGCTTACTTTTACAACCTTAATTAAATGAGGATTTATATAAAAGCAATATTCTGTATAATGGCCATTTGATCTGACAATGTAGATGTAGCACACAAACACAAGGGAGATGGAAATAGCACATGTAAGAAATTATTTTTCTTTCCATCAGTAATAATTAGTGATGGCAACAACAGTATTGTTACATTGTGAGTGCTGTCCATGTAAATTTGCATGCAACAAATGAGTACTTAAGAAATATTCTTATTATGATGTCCCCTATATTATTAAAAACTAAAATTTTTAGTATGGGAAAAGAAGATATAGATGTAACATAAAGGAGATTAAGTATACATCCTGAAATTTCAAATTTGAGAAATATCAGCATGATAAATGTATGTTATCAGCTATCTATCATTTATTTTTCCTAGCTCCTCCATTGAAAATGCCTAGAAACAGCCACTCTACAAATCAGCAAGTAGTAATGAGGAAGCCTAGTGTAAAGGTTTTTGTCTTGCCGAAAAGATTTGTTTCTATCACTGGCTCTGCTATTGTAAAATATACAACTCCTCCTTTACTTTCTGCTTCTAAGCCTTATGCAACTTTTCTCTTGTGACTAATGTTGACTTCTAACTGCACAGGGAAGAGAAAATTAGAAAACATATATCCAGCTTAGTAAATTGCTACAATAGAAATCCATCCCATACAATGACTTTTGATGTACATGTGGTTGATAATGTCAAAAACATTGTATGGAAGTAATCAATATAAAATTTAGGACAGTGGTTATTTGTAGAAGAGAGGAGAATGCTAAAATTGAAAAAGCGTAAATAGATATCTTTGGGGTAGGTAGCAAAGTTCTAGCTTGACTTATTTGGTAACTGTACAGTGTTTACCTTATAATATTGTTCAGTAATCTATATATTTTCCTTGTATGGTTTTATATATCTATGTTTTATTTTATAATAAAATGATCTTTTTAAAAGGGATGAAGATAAATGTATTTTTGAAGTACCTGTGGGACACCCAAGGAGAGATGCATAAAGTTAGTTTTGTGTATATTCGAAGTTCAGGAATGAGATTAGAGTTAGAAGTAGAGATTTGTTTGCCATCGTTATGGAATCATAAGAGGAAAAAAAGCAAAATGAGAATAGTACTAAGGCCAGAGCCATAGGACAGCCAAAGGGAGATACTGATAATAATACTAAAATGTGGAATAAAAAATAAGACATAAGATAATAAGCTGAAGATGCTATTTATGGTGATCTATGCACTAACAACTTACTGTCATATGAAATGTTATAGAAAGGTGATTTCTGAAGCAATTGTTCTCCTTGCCAGGCTGAGAATGCATAGTAAAGAAACAGTGACATGTACCAGTTGACAACACGCTCTCCAGCAGCCTGCAGGCTCTTCTTGCTCTAAACGTTCATAATAAATGTCATGTCCTTACAAGAAGTGTTGGCAATGATCTCTTGTTTCCTTTAGGGTGTCTAACTTAATATTTTGGCAGAACTTTCATGTTACTCTTGTAATATAATCAGATTCTTTTTATAATTCATCAAGATGAGTAGAAGCTGTGGCATGAATTGGGCAAGGTTTTGTTAGATTCTGCAATGCCTAGAAAAGCATGTATTTTTACATGATTGTTTTGAATTTTTATATTTTTTAATTCTTAAAACAATACAATATTTATTATTTTAGAAATATTTTGGTTTTTTTGGTGTCCATGTAATACTTCTATTTGAGTCTCTGAAAAGCAACACTAAATTTCAATCTTGTTATAAACTGTACTGTAAAGATGTACATTTATTCACTCCAAAGGCAAGGAATTTATTTTATTATAATCAAATGTTTAGTTCAAAAATCTGAGAAACATCACAGTTAATTAAAATATTTATTCTAAAAATAATTTCCATTTAGTAAACCTAGGTGGAACACTTCAAATAAAACTGAAGTGCTCTTGAATGTATCCATCATATGCTTACAAAAATTTTACAGGTTTGAATATGTTAAGAATAATGAGTGCAAGATAATTGAGTACAGGATTAGATAAAACCAGAGCTTACATAACCCTTTGCAGCTATGACAGCCTAGTGGAAAAATCTTGCTTATTAAGTCAGGTGGAATTTCTTCATTGCAATGGACTATAGTCAGAAGCAATGATGAATCTTTAAATATGAGCCAAAAACAGTTATTCCTCTGAAAAGATAAACTTACATCATAGTAACATCATAAGCCAATGTATTACATGGTAAGAAAGCAGGAGTATATTGTGTTTTACATATATTCATCCAGGTATGCTACACTCTAAAATAGCACATAAGGAAAGAAGTCTATCATCAAACCACTTTTAAAGGAATTTTTCCATTCTATTTTGTATTCTTGAAACTAATTATCAGAGTCAAGTATAACTTTTCTCATTCATGAAAAAGATATAACAAGAAGAAAAGAGTTGCTCTATCTGGTTACAGTATCAAGTGTTTTCAACCTCAAACATTTATCATCCTTCCCAAAATCAAACTTCAGTTTCAAAATTGTCTTTCCTGACACCTGGCTTTTTGAATACTTCAGAGGGCCTCTGAAATATCCAGAAAACAGAGATAAACATGATTATTTGACTTTTTTAGGTATATGAGATTGCCAAAACGATGCTCAATCTTCTTTAGGTCATATCTTGGTGAATAATGCTAATATATGTTCTGAAATTGTATGGAACTTCTAAAATTCTAATGTCTTGAGTATATGCTATCAATCATAATTAAGATTTTTATGTTAAGTTATTGTAAACCACAGAGATAACCAAATGTTTTTGTCAACTGTGTTTCTAACTGTAACTACCCTGGATATTTTGCTGTTCACAGACAATTATTGTCTTGATCCTTTTCAAAAGACAGTGTATAATAGACTATAAGACTCTGACAGGTGCACTCAGATACAATTTCTGATTGTATTTGAGACAATCAGGTTTCTGATAACTTTGGAGATTGTGATATTGTAATAAAGGAAAATGTGCAAGATTCATGAAGAGTTGAAATTTTCATGAATATCAAGCAAAATCAGTTGACTGAATGGACAACTCAGAAAGCTGAAGACTTTTTGACTTTTGCTTGAAATATTGCTGATCCTTACTGTATTATTCAGACTCAAGGAAACTTACTTTAAGCTATTTATGGCCTTTAGTAATTAATTAAGGTATACCCTATGAATAAGATTTGGGGCATGTTTATTTCTCTCTGCCTGGTTCCTCTAGAATTTGGAAAGTAAGTGAATATTTAATAATGTAGTTGTTATGCAACTTATGGCAATTTAGTTGTTTGCATCAGTGCAGTAAGCATCTTTTTTTTTCTTTTGCAACAAAACAGAATTGGAGAAAGTGGTTATTTTACCAAGGCTTTGACTGGAAGTGTTTGCTTACCTTTAAGGAGTCGATATCAACTTGCAGAGTCAATAAAAGCCCAGTGAAGAAACTGGCCTCATACTCATATCTATGTAGTCCTTGTACAGGGTTCCTGCAGATATCTAACCCAAGAGGGCTCATCCCTTAAGGCAGAATTGCTAACCAAGCTTTGCTAAGCAGTTTCTGGCTATGCTGACAGGATGTAAAACAAGATGGAGGCTTGATTTCACAACCAGTATTTTTCAGGGAATACAGGGATAGTGTATTGGTGCGGTGGGGGAGACATGGCCTAGTAAAACATCTTCTAAATGAAAAAATACTAAATGCTAACTTGCTGATGGGGTACATAAGGGGAAAGAAAAGAAACAGTTTAAAAATACCTGGGAAAAAACCTCTTATTTAAGTGGTTTCTCTGCCAGAGAGACACATTTAAGTTTACTGTTCAATGGCGTTAAACCCTTGGCCAGGTAAGGGAAAGGCTGCATCTTCAGTGTGTGGCTGGGAACCAGCCAGCCAGCTGGGTAGGACCTTGGAGCCATGCATCCCAGCCACTGCACAGAGGAGAGGGGTAGCAAGGCAAGGAGACCCTGCTTGCCTGTTACTTCCCAAAAAAATGAAGGAAAGGGCCATTCCCCAGCCCCCGAGAGGGACAAGGTTTGGGGTCCTGTTCCCCAATCCTCAGATGTCGACGGATACAAATGCTAGGGAGCAACAGTGAGAGGTTTTGAGTCCCCATTTCACGCACCACTTCTAGGGTCCCATGTTGAGCGCCAAAATGTTGCAAGACTCTTCCTTAGTTCAGCTAAAGACAGGGTCCCCGTCCATCCCATGGCCATGAAAATTTAAGCTCACAGATGGTTTGAACTGTGAGTAAAGCAGGATTTTATTAGGTGAAAGGAAGAAAAGGGGGAAATAGGGACTCTTGCTAGGCCAGAGGCCCTGCTAGAGCACTTCCTGCATGCAGGTTGAATCTCAGGCTGCATATAGGAAAAGGAGGGGCCGGACTCAAGCTTCTCCCTGCTGCAAACGTTGTGAACTTCCCAAGGCTCCATCTCAGGGGGCAGGCTAGTTTGAGTTTTCTCCAGGAACCTCCTTCCACCTGATTGTCTCAGTGTCATACAAAACTGGATTTTTAATTAAAAACAAAATATAACAGTAATTATAATAGCTTGTATTTATTGAATGATTACAATGTGGCAAATCTTATTCTGAGCACTAAACATTCCCATGAGGCTAGTACTATTATTATTTTTATTTTGTAAATAAAGATACTAAAGTAGAAAGTGGTTTCTTTAGATGACATCAGTAAGTAATGAGGTAGAGGTATGAAACTTGATCTCTTGTAGAGAACAGATGAATATGTGTGCAAGATTGAAGGTAGAAAGACATTTATAAAACTGTAGGAAAGTATTCAGATAAGAAACAATAACCAAATAAAGATAACAATGAAAAAAGAAACAGTTTAAAGCTTAAATCTGTTGAATAGATGCTTAATTGCATATGTAAAGAGAAGAAAAAGAATATAAATTATATTCCACAGGGTCCCCAATTGAATAATGTGTCAGATTTAACAACCAGTTTAAAATTTTGTCAGTTGCACAATGGGTATTTTCAATTTGAATGAAAATATTCAAAATTATTAGAGATTATGTAAATTTATGGATCTCATTAACAATTTAGGAGTTTTTAAAAATTTTTGGTCTGTTGAACTTATTACAGATCTCTTTATTAAAAAGTGCAAACATAATTTAATTTGAAAATATTGCCTGATAGAGCTTGAAAGTGAAAAACAAAAGAAAAAAATAGAAAAGACAATTAAATTTGGATTCAGCTCAGTCATTAAATTAATAGAGCTGGGGTACATGGTACTGGGCATTCATGATAGCTGCCTTTATAGATCTGTGTCATTTGAGTATTTTAAAAGCTAATTAAAATAGCTATTTTGGCTTATTATCTCCATCACCATTTTACTAATTTTGTAGGACAAACCTATTTTTATCTTCAGCATTAAATGCTTAACTAGCTCTTGCCTTCCTCTAAGGTAATCTAGGATATTTTTGATTGTGATAAAATTAAAATAGGGTGTTAATAATTTAAAAAGTTGTAACTTTCACTAGAGTATTTCTTTTTTCTGCTCCTTTTCCTCTATATGATGTCTTGCAAACAGATTTACCCAAAGATTGCCTAAATATTTATTATATGTGCTGAAAAAGTCCATTCTTTCTACTTTTTTCCAGCTCAGAATATTATCTACTGTTTATACTCACATAACATTAAAAAGTCATTTACTCTAAATAGGTCTATTATATATTTGGGTACTAGCTGAAAGCTAACAGTGTACACACTGTTTCTTCTTTCTTTCTAGAACTCCAATGATAAAAATGTTGACTAATTTATTATTGGTCATTAGGTTATAGTCTCTATTTGTTTTCAGTCTCTTTTTTCTCTACTGTGATTGCAAAATTATATTGCGCTCTCTTAAAGTTTACTGATTCTATTTTCGTTTATCCCCACTCTACTAATGAGATCATCCTTTGAGAATTGTTTAATATATTTTTCAGTTCTATTATTTCAATTTATTTTATATAAAAATTTTATACTGAGATTTTCCTTTATTTAAATATGTTTATAATCTTGTTCATTATTATATATAATGGCTGCTTTAAAATCTGTGTCTGATAATTCCAGCATCTTATTCACTTCAATTTTCTTTTCAACAGATTGTCTTTTCTCATTCCAGATGTAAATTTCTGTTTTTAGTATGATGGGCATTGTATTCTAGACGTTTGTTTCTATTTGTTAGAAAACTCATGATCCTATTTAAATCTTGTGTTTTAAGGTAATAGCCTCATTTAAGTTTAGCACAAGAGTCCTGGTTTACTTTTCTGAACTCCTCTGGTTCCAATACTTGTTTAATTTTCAGAATCTTTGTGGTTTTATGTTGTTCTGCTTGTTTTATTTGGTTACATGAGCCTCTCATGATTCCATGCTAGTGCCCAAGGGGGCACGAGTCATTTACCCAGGATGGGTATCTGTTGCCTCCATGTGGGAGAAGGGAATTTCTGGCCCATGGAGAGGAAGAGTGCTTTATGAGTTGAATCAGGTGTTAAGATTGGATCCCACTGTCAATGCTGCTTGGTGTCCCTTCCTTATATTCTCACAAAAGTGGATATTAGAGACTTATTTTAAACCTACCCTGACCAGCCTTGAAATCAATAATCTTTCCAAAAATGTTCTTGTTCTTTTCAAGAGATAATGTTATTAGACATCAACATCTGAGCAACAGCTGTGTTTATTGCTATTCAGATTTCTTTGCTTCTTGAACCTTTCAACAGATGGAATTGAAAAGTAAATACTTGTATATATGTATATGTATACACACATTCATACATACAGATCCATACCTAGATGACACAAACACATACATACAAATGTAAAAATGAGGTTATATATGTGCGCATGTGTGTATAGTTACAGAGATAATAGCTAGCTAGCTAACTAGCTAGCTAGAGAGACAGATCTACAACTATAGAGAGATCCTAGACAGGTTATTAATTGTCTCTGTCTCTGTTTCTCTCTGTCTCTCTCTCTCCATATATATATGTATGTGTGTGTGTGTATATATATATATATATATATACTGTAAGTATATCAGAACTAATGAATTAACATGCATAACCTCGTTCATAATCACAACAGAAGAGTCAGTGTTCTTTCTTCCCTTCTACACCACATTTGTGTTTTCCCCTTCTGTAGTGCAAACTCCTAACAACCTCAATACATTTGCTCATTTTATCAGTTAATTAATATGCTTACTATAGTTTCAGAATTGCTAGAATTATACTAATACAAATAAATAAGCATAATAAAAAGAGAGTTCATGATTCTTTGCAGGTTTCTCCCATCCCTAAATCTTCTTAGGAGTTAGAGTATACACTTAAATACTATGTTTTGTTTTACTTTGTACTTCTTTCAGTGGGAATGAAAACAGACCTTATCTTATCTTATAATAAAAATAACTTCCTCTATAGTTCCTTTTTTAAAATTTTATCAGGGCCAATTCTCTCACTTCATTAATCTTTTTAAAATGATCCAGTTTCAAGTCTTAAATTATTTCAGGGTTATTTTTGAAATTTTTAATCTTTTTCACATAGTGGTGAACCAGTATATATCACTTCTAGAAAAAAATAAAAGCATAACACTTAATTATCTATTCGACATAAAGTCACACAATTGCATTCATTCAAAGGGACCACTGAAGAGTTAATTTAAATGTTTTTGCTTGAAAAATTTAGATTATAGCTTGCACGACTTCTGACTTTCAAATTACCATGACAATTTTCTCATCTTTTATCGCGTTGACCTTCCTTCCTTCTGTCCTCCTCTGTTCTTAAAATTGAATTGTTGATTTCAAGTTCAATTTGAGCAGTGCTTCTGTTTTTTCGTTTGGATGTAGTGTGGTTAGAAGAGAAAAATAAAAGCCCTTCAGATGGACGCAGTCACAAAATCTAGGAAAGTGCAATTAGGAGGACTCTAATGTGTGATGAGGGAATAGGATAGAGGAAAGAACCAACCTTGCTAAGTACCATAAGCTAATTTTTACTTTCTTCTCACACCTCCTTCTAATCTTGCCACTACACCTTGATTATTGAATTAAAAATTGTGAGCAAAAATCAAGTTAATGTTGATCTGATTCATACAGTTTGCCGAGAAGCTTTGGAAGCATGCACTGAGTTATGAGTGCAAGATACAAAAAGTTTTCAGTCAGGGCTGGTTCATAAGCATTTGACTGATCCATGCCATTTCACAGGGCCTCGTGCTGTGATGTGCCCTGCACTTAATTTAATGTCATGCTGTTGTCATCCTAAAATTTGTAATCATTTTTAAACAAAGAGAACCACATTCTCAATTTGCTCTAGGCCAGAAAATTATATAGCAGGTCCCGCTTTCAGTGATACCAAATTTTGGTGAATATTAGAATTTAATTTCTGCATATAATCTATTATGAGTGTATGATCTATGAATTATAATCTAACAAATAACCATATTTATAAAATTAATCATATTTGCAAATTCTCTTTTGCCATGTAATATAACATATTCACAGTTTATAGTATTAAAACTTACAATTATTTTCATGTGGTGTGGGAATTAATGAGTCAATCTGCCTACCACAGTGAGTCTAATTTTTTTCTGATGTTTTTTCAATATTAAAATTTCCAATTGCTTCAACATTATAGTTTCTACTTCTACAGAAAAATTTCCTATCTTTTTATTTATTACGATCACATTTTATGTTATAGCACAGAAAATCATTAGGAATGCTACTTTAAACTTGTTTTCTGCTAAGAATTCTGATGATCAATTTCTGTTACTTGAATTTCCTTTTGAGTATGTTCCTGCATATAACTGGAAGTTTTAATTGTATCTTCAACATTGTAATGGAAATATTGAATTTTGTTTTAATCTTTCAAAATTACTAGATTATTTTTGTATAGCAGGCAATTTTCTTGGTTGAACTTAAATTATATTGGCCTATACCTTATATTTTTGCTTAATTTTTGTAGCTCTGATTCATGTGCTGGCTGTTTGCTAGAAGAATACATGTTTCAGGATTTAGCCAGACAGCCAAATATGCAATATATCTATATCAGTTTATACAGATAATTGGTGTTCTCTTTCTCTCTTTATTATTATTACATAAATATTAATAATAATACATAGGTAACATTATTACATACAACATTGAGTAAGTAACATCTATTATTTTGTTTCTTTATTAATGACTGTGATAACCATAAAGTCCATTGAATGCTTTTCTTAGACCTGAAAGATTACAGATTTTCTACCAAAGTTTTCAGTCACAGCAAACTGCAATGGCTATGGTCTATCCTTTTACTAAAAGATAAAATATAAATCTCTACCAATGCAGAATCTGATTTTTCCTGCTGTGCATTCAGATAGATTTTTGTTTTTGTTTTTGCAGCTCATTTAGATTTTATAGTTATTATGTATGTGAATGTCCTTGTGTGTGTGTGTGTGTGTGTGTGTGTGTGTGTGTGTGTGTGTTTGTGTGTGTGTGTGTGTGTAAGAGTATTCTCTGGCAGGCCAGAGAAAGAACTCCCATTTCATTGTTTCTTGTATTAATTATATTCATGTATGATTTCAGTAAATTAATACATTCATTTAAAGTGTCTGATTCAATGCCATTTGAAAGATCTCTGTACCCATAAACCACTGCTGCAAACAAAATATTATACAAAATGTTTCCATCAACTCCAAAGTATTTCCCACACTTCACTGGATTGCATTCTTATCCCCATACCCAGGTAAGGCAAACACAGATCTTCCTGCTGTAACTAGAATTTAGTTTGCATTTACTAGAACTTTCCTATTCTAGTATTTACTTATTCACTTATCTACTTTTTTGGTTCTGTCTTCTTTCATACAGTAAAATGATTTTTATTCATTCAGTTGTTTCCTGTATTAAGATTATTATTGCTTAGTAGTTGTATTCCATTGTCAACTATGTGTCATTTGTTTATCCATTTATCATTTGAGTTATGTTCAGTTTAATGCTATTATGAATAAAGTTATTATGAACACATGTATAGAGTTCTTTATTAGACATGTTTTATTTTTCTTAATGTATCTCTAAATGGAGTACACAAATTATAACATAAGTGTGTGCGATTTTTTTTTAAACTTGAAACTTTTTCAAAATCTTTGCACCATTTGTTTTTCCATCAGCAGTGTATGAGAACTCCAGTCCAACTTGTCCTCAGTGTTTGATATGATCAGACGTTCTAATGTTAGTATTGTAGTGGTTATGTAGTGGTATCTCACTGAGATTTTAACCTGCAATTCAATAGTGACTAACAATATTGAAAAATGTTTATGAGCTCCTTGGCTATTTGTAGGTCTTCTGTTTAAATATTTTATTCATTTTTAGTTTGGCAGGTTATCTTATTTATTTATTTATTACCTTTAGCCAACTCACACCAAGTTATCTTTTTATTAATGAGTTGAGAACCTTATTGTCTAATACTATATATTATCTCAAAACGATACACATGTAATCTTTCCCCATTCTGTAGTCTGAGTTTCACTTTCCAAATGATGTCTTTCACAGAGCAATATTTTTGTAAGGGTTGTATAAAGATCAGTGTTGCACTTCTTTTTTTCTTTAAAGTTTGTGCTTTTCTGTGAGCTACATAAAATATCTTTGTCTACTCCAAGTTTGTAAATATTTTCTTCCAGGTGTTTTGTAGTTTCAGCTCAGGTTAATTTTTAAGGTTAAAATGATTTTTTTTAATCCACTGGGATTTACACTTGTTATATCACTATTTACTTTTAAAGTATTTCATTTTCCTTTTGTTTTGTCCTGGTAGCTTTGGTGAGATTTTATTATTCTTATATATGCAGGTCTATTTCTGGAGTCTGTATTCTGTTCCATGGAATTGTAGGGGTATTATTATAACAATAGTACACTGTCATGATAACTACAGCTATGTAATAATTTTTGGAATCAGTACTCTTTTTATATTTATACTTTAAAAAATATGTTTCTCTCATAATTTGTAAAAAATTATATGAATAATATAATAGGAGCAATATTCATATTTGGAGCAAACATGATTTCTTATTGTATTTGTGTACTAATATATTTTCAGTTTTCTTTCATCAAACATTGTGCTTAATTAGAGTGTTAAACAGTGATGGCCTTGGGGAAGCGAGTGGGTCTTTCAGAGAAGTAGAAATTATATTCATTTTTCTCAATAAAGATGGTAAGAATTGTGCTTTTGTGGAGAAGTGTGGAAGATATTCAAGGAGTGGATGCAGACGGCTTTACAACAAGCTCTTTGTTCTTAATTATATTACAATTTTAAAAGTTATCATCTTAAAAGTCAAATGTTTTCCTATTTTCCAACCAAATGTTGTCTATTATACATCCTGTCTTTAATATTGTATCATGATTGTCTGATACGTGATTACTAAAAGTAGACATTTATTGCAGACAAAGTTACATCTGTTTTGGCGGAGTGTTTGTGTCATGCTTATGTGACGAATCAAGGTTATGTTTACAGACTTTCAATGTGCTTATCAGTGCTGTTGATTCCTGAGTTGTTCTTCACTCACCTTTGCCTTCTAGCCCACTATTTAATTGAGATAAACATAGAATCCTTCGAGTGTTTGATTGCAGCAATTAGAATGGAAAGTTTAATGTAATAAAGAAAAAATAATAACTATAAGTACAAAAATGATCCCTAGAGACCCTTTTAATGTTTTTTTTTTTTAATGCTGAGTAATATAATTAATCAGTGCATACTTCCAATAGAGGGAGGAGAGAGGTTAATAAGAAAGAATCTCATAAACTTACTTGATGTATCAGTCAGGGTTCCGGTCCCTTGCTCAATATTCTCCAGGCACAGATGTGTTTTATTTTTCCTTTAACCATGTAAAGTTCATTCTTTCAGCCAAGGAATATGCTTGTCTGATATTTTCTCAAGAATCTTATATTTCATTGATGTCTCAACTAAAATGCTAACTATAATTTCTTGTAGAGAGAGCCCTTTTAAAATAATTCAGTATAACATAACACCCAATACTTTTTATATCATTCTAACTTTTTATTTGAATATATCTCAAAATTATGAATAACATGAATTAAATCAAACAATCAATAATTCAATTTCTGACACTATTACTATTCCTTCCTAAAATAATGAAAATTCTATAAAGGCATGGATACTGTTCATCTTGAGGATTGTTTTTATGTGACCCCTAGAAGAATGCCTAGAATATAAATATCCACTTGTTAAATATTGGTTAAATTGAAAATATGATACTTGAAAGTGAAATGACTTTGGGCAGGTAACTTCACCTCTCTGTAATATCAATGTTTCTTATATAAATGGGGATCATTATAATAGCTGACATGTATAAATAAAGTACTTTGAGATAAAAATAGTCAAAATAGGAAAAATATGCTTGGTTTGTTGTAAAGCAATATAGCTTGCATGCTATTTATATTATTTGAAATTTATACTTTTATTACAAATTCAGAAAGTGTATGTGAAAATGGATACAATCTAAAATTGAGTAACTATGTATTTTAATCCTTACTGGAGTACCACCTAGCGGTACTCCTGTAGGGACTGAGTGACTCAATCTCAAATGAACTTCAGAGGAAACAGTTTTAGTGTATTTGCCTTCTGAAAACAATACTTAATTTTTCCTAAAGTACTTCTATGAATTTTGAAAATATTTATTTGGATATCTTTCCTACATTCTACAAAGGCATTTAAAGTTATGGCTCATAATCCATCCCAAACCACTAAAAAAGTCAAAACTTTTTCAGAAGAACGTTGTGCTCATTTATATGATTTCAAGTTTTCAAAATATAGGTTATTCTAATCATATAAACTTTCATTTGAATTGCTAATTACAAATCTCTTTAAATAAAAGGCTAATTCAGTGTCAAAAACTAAGGAAATGATAAAAATACACCTGCATGAATGATGGGAGACTATCAAAGGGATATAGGAGCCAATTGAAAGACTCACAATGACCATAGCTGAAGCAATTTGTGGAACAAAATAAATCACAGTATTAGTTTAGAACCCAAAGTATTAAATGTTTATTCATTCATGTTGATATGAAAACAGATTAAATAACTAGGGGAGAATATACAAATCTACCCTGAAAAAGAGTTAAAATATTTTAAGTGGATACTCTTCCTTCAAGGAAATAGAACATAATTCCTAACCCTTAAATGTGGGCTTTGTAGAGGGACTGCCCTTCAAACAGTACAATATGTAAAGGGAGAAAAAAATAACTACTCAATGGAGAAACCTGAGAAACACTACCTTGGAAAGGAGATCAAGGTCACATCAACTATTTAAGCCATCTTAGTGCATGTTCTCTTTATAAGATATAACTAAAATGGCACTTTACCTCCCTCCCCTGGTCACACCATAAAGAAAACAGTAGAAAAATACCACCTAAGCTACATTCTACGGACTACCTGACCTATTCTCCAAATTGTCACGATCATCAAAACTATAGAAAGACTAAAAAACTGTCATAGCCAAAGGAATTGTGAGAAAATATGACAAGTAAATGTAATGTGATATGGTGGATGTGATCCTAGAATTAAAAAAGAAAATTAATGAAGAATAAAAAAACTAAATAAAATATGGATGTATTGATACTGATTTTGAACAGAATATACCATACTAATGCAAGGTGTTAATAATAGGAAGAAATTAGTACAAGGTGTATAATAATTCTACTGCCTATCTCTTTCATATAAATCTAAATCAGTTCTAAAGTAAAATAGTTTATTTAGTAATAAGAAAATATAATTTATATATAAATTATATTTTATAAATATATACATTAAGTTATATATAGCATATATATGTTTATATATGTTATACACACACACAGAGGCACACACACAAACCTTCAAAAGGAAAGATAGGAAAATCAGACTTTGTTCCTGTATTTTTCTTTTCTTTCACCATCTCAGAGCAACCATAAACCAAGTACTGGCAGACAACCAGTTTTGTGAGAGATTCAACAGCAGAGCTCGAGCTCCAGCTCCAGCTCAGAGGAGGAGGAAAGATCCCTCTGGTTGCAGTTGTGTAGTTTTTCTTCCCAACTCTTTGGATCAAGTAATCAAGCAGATGATCATTTGAACCTCAGGGTATGTTGTCACATGCCGGTACAAGCTCACCACTTACCATTAGAAATTATCTTTTTCTAATGGCAATGACCTAACAAACTGCGAATATCATCCAGGAAATGCTTTATTATATTCAATGTCACCTAAATAAACAACTTGTGATGATAAACATTATGATCATTAACATAGTGATTTATATATACAATGTATTGACAAATTGGCAAAAGTAAGAATTTAATGGGTCACTTAATTTGGCTTCAATGATAATATGTTACTTTAAAACATTTTTACGATGCCTTTTTCCTTTTAGTCAGTCAATCTGTAATAAAATGATGTAGTCACGGTAAAAAGAAAAAGTAACATGATTGCAGGAGAATGAACTAAAAAAAGTAGCAGTGTTATACAGTGGCTCATAGCATGGACTCTGACCATGAGCATGCTTGCAAGCCAGCCTCATCCCTGGTCTTACTGGCCATGAGACTTTAGGCAACCTACATAACGTTTCTGTCTCAGTTTCCTCATCCTTGAAATAGACATAATAGACCATCTCCATTAGTTTGTTGTGAAGATTAAATGAGATTATTAAATGTCACAGTGCTGTCATTAACGTTATTAATGATGTTTTTCACACAAAGATGATTCTGTACAAGTCATTTAAGCATTTCTGTCCCCACCACGCATACAAAATTAAGACAATATGTCTAAAAGGAAGCAGTGTAGTGCAGCATGTTTAATCATTCCTTCACTCAACAGCTACTGCTAGTTACTGGAGGAGCTCCCAGTCCTGTGAGTGACACAGACTAATAAAGAGACATAGGGAAAACACTATTAAGTGTGTTAACAGGGTCATGTTTAGATCAGAACCAAGGAAGGGACCTGCATTAGACTGGAGTGGTTAGACCTCTTGAGGTTGCGAGTTGCAGAGAGCCTCAAAAGGCAAGAACTCTAAAGCATGGAAATAGGCATTTCACACAAAGGAAGCAAAGATGAGAGAGGGCATGAATGCCCAGTAAATTGGACATAATTTGGCTTGACTAAAAAGTAGGAATATCTATTGGAAAGATGCAAGGGAGGAGGCAGGAAAAGTAGACTTATGCCAGAAGGTCAAGCAGCACTAAACAACATTGTATTTCCACTGTTTCTATTAGGTTATGCATGCCGATTGATTCCACAAAAGCAAAACATATCGCAGCACTTTGTGAAGCCTAGGCAGGGGGTTCACTTGAGGTCAGGAGTCGAGACCAGCCTAGCCAACATGATGAAACCACATCTCTACCAAAAAATGCAAAAATTAGCAGCATGTGGTGGCATGCACCTATAGTCCCAGCTACTTAGGAGGCTGAGGTCGGAGAATATCTTGAACCCAGGAGGTGGAGGTTTGCTGCAAGCAGAGATAGTGCTACTGCCCTCCAGCCTGGGAGACAGAGCAAGACTCTGGAAAAAAAACATCTGCAAAACATTTATGGTTTTTAACTAAGTAATTAACTAGATGCTTACATTGGAAGGGTCACCGAGGAATAGTTGCCGAGGCCATACTGAGATGTTAAAATCCACTGGGGGAACAAGTGGATTCAGAGGTCTAAGGTGTCACCTTCCAGTCCTGGTTTACACTTTCCAGTTGCATAAACTTGATCAAGTTTCCTCTTTTCTTTCTTACTCAGTTTCATGAAACTCTGGGAGAATACTAAACAGTTTACAAAGTACTGCCAAGCATTAATTTTTGTATGTAGTAAAACATAAATTATTTTTTCCAATGGCAAATACGTACTTCAACTAGTATTTCCTTAGATATTCGGGGTGTTGTGTTACTTTTATATCATGTTGTTTTCTAATGTTGAAAAACAATAAAATCAGTTTTGACAAAAATCAGCTAGCCTGAGAAGAATCAGTGAATCCAGCTCCAGTTTACATAACTAGAACCACTCAAAGAAGAAATTTGGAATAATCAGAAGGAATAAACATGTCATAAATAGGATCTATTTATTTCAAGGTGTGTTTTCAAAAGTAAGTAAAAATGCTTTCTTTTACATTAAAATGTAAATATTTCATTTACATTGAGTTGCGAAGTCTTAAAGTATAAATGAATATGTACAATGAATTTTCATTTATTATAGATCTTATTTTTATTTTTCCTTTTTTTCTTTCTTATAGAAAAACTTCAGCTGAATTAAATTTAAAGGAATTTAATTGATCAATGAACAATATGTAAATTGGGCAGCCCCCAGAATCAGAGCAGATTCAGAGAAACTCCAGTGCAGCCATATGGGGGAAGATTTATGGGCAGCTCAAGGAAAGTGATGTACATACAGAAAATGGAAGTCAGGTACAGAAACAACTGGATTGATTGCAGCTCAATGTGTGCCTTATTTGAACACGGCTGGCTACATTTCATTGGAAAAAACTCAGTGACTGGCACAGGCATGGGCTACAGTCAGTTTACACCTCCACTTGTTATAGTTCATGATGCACAGAAAAACCTTTAGGCCAAAGTTAAATACATAAGAAGGCAGCTTTAGGACAAACTTGATGTAACACCTTTAAAATATCTGAAATGGTATACAATTATCATCGAAACTTTGTGAGTAGTACCTTTTTATCAAGTACTGAAATAATGTACTGTTAGAAATACATTTACAGAGAATAATGATTTATGGAATTACAATTAATATGTTTAAGATGTCAGCACTTTTTAGTTAATTTAGTAGCTCAAATTCTCTGTATCATCAGTTTCATAAAATACCAATAATTTATATATGTACTTTAACTGTGAAACAATAATTCAACATAAATTTCCAATTTGTAATTTATCAAAGAATTAATGAAAAAAGTTTACCACATGGAATTTTTAGCATACAAAAACCTGCATTGCATTATTTGAAATCAACCATATTATAAATTTCCTTGAACTTTTACTTTTAAATTTTTCCACAGAGAAAGGTAAGCCTTTTTGTTAGGTAAAGCCACAAAACGCCTTATCGTTTTATATTAAATGCATGTGACTCATGTCATCTGGTTGGTGCAAGAAAGGAGATCCCTGATTTGGGAGTCAGATCTTTGTTTTGGAACTTCTGTTACACACTCTAATAACCAACGATCTATGTCAAGGCAGTACATTTCTGGAATTTCACATTTTTCTGAGTAAAATAAGCATTGAATGTATTTTATTCCCAATTATACAAGGTTTGTTTTAAGGATCAAATACAATAATATGTATTATAAATACTAGAAATTATAAGTTACTCTTTAAATACATGTAATTATTTTTTCTGAGTTATATATTTTAATTGATATATTTTGTTTTTGGATTATGGTATATTAATATTGAAGTAGAGCTAACACTGCCAATACCAAATGATTTAAGTATTCTGAAAAGGTAGAAAATATTCTGGACATGTAAGAAAATTCGTAATTTTTCCTATTTAGATATCTTCAGTAACAGTGTAAAATTGTGAAAGTAGCAATCAGGTGGCAATAAACTAGCAAACTAAAATTAATTATGAGTCAATCAATTCAACCTGATCAGAAGGATATAAACTTTGAGATTATAATACTGTTTAGGGAAAAAATATTTTTCTCCAGATACTCTTAAATATGTTCAATATTAAAGAACGTTTCTGAAAATTTTTAATATAATAATTTGGGTCAAACAGTATTACATACTTATGCTTTGTATTTTAATGTTATTTTTCAGAATGCATGTGATATGGAAAGCACTAAACCATTAAATAAAAATGAATTAAAACTGTATAACTAAATACATACATATATATCACAACCACTCTGCATATTTATCTGCAAACTAATAACATGTAGATATTTACTTACATCTTCAAATAAAAGCATGTGCTCATTATCTTGTGATAATTTAAGAAATGCAGCATTGTTCCTAAAGAGAAAATAATAATTAATACTGTTATGATGTCCCTTTGAAAGCTTTTCTAAATTAATACTGAAATAACTAATATTTAACTATAGGTTATATACACAGAGTGTCAGGAATACTAAGCTGGTAATAAGATATGTAATGCAGAGTTTGATTTGCTATTTTAAATTGCATGTTTATGATCAAAGGATTGTTAATAGAAATGCATTACCTAACTATAAGCAATTAGAATTTACCAAGTCAAATATATTAGTCCATTTATGTTGGAGCTAGTAATAAATGAGGAATCTATCATTCTAA
Source organism: Plecturocebus donacophilus (assembly GCA_004027715.1). Classification (NCBI taxonomy): domain Eukaryota; kingdom Metazoa; phylum Chordata; class Mammalia; order Primates; family Pitheciidae; genus Plecturocebus; species Plecturocebus donacophilus. The sequence continues at coordinate 6,428 of PVKP010018258.1, read as the reverse complement.
ATAAGTAATATAGCACACGGGCAATTTTAGCACTCAGTAATTGAGATTCAGTAAAATCAACTTGCCATTTGGATAGAGTTAGATGAACAGTATGGAGTTTATATTTTAATTACTTCAATATCTCACTGACATTAAAATATTCCTGTTGGCAAAGAATAGGGCTTTATAGTGCATTTGTAGTGGCAATTCATGAGTTGCAAAGCCAGTGTCTGGATTGAGTCTAGTTTACTGGAATGAATGCTATAGCACTTTTCAATGGAAGCAAAGATATTCTTATTTAACTACTTTCCCATCTGCTAGATGCTTACCAAAGTTGAACTACGTATTTTTTGATGAAGAGGATATCTTCTCTAGAGATTTTACTATTTGAGTAGAAAGAAGGCAGACACCTTATTTATCAGTTCCTTAGAGAAAACACTGCTAATCACAGAGGGTTGCTAAAGTGCCTGTCTTGCATTATTCTCACAAAATGCCTGCTGCGTACACCCCCATGAGCCCTCACTGCAGTGTTTTATTTGAGCGTTAGACTCATTAATTGTGAAACAATTTGGCAATGATGTCTGATGTGCAATTTGCCATGTATCATGTCAAAATATTAATAAAAGTTTATCACAAAATTTTTAGCATAGAAAATTTTGCATAGACAAGTGTTTGTACAGGATAAATTTACTATACATTTTTAATGCATTTCAGAATCAAATTAAAGAGGCAGAAACAAATAACTCAAGTTTTTAAATGGGACAAAGATATGTAGAGACAGAAGATACGTACTGGCAATAGACAGAAAATGAAACAGTAATATAAAAAGATAATCTCACACATAGTAAGAAAAACAAAAAGCTGCTAAAATACCATTTTTATTGGTAAGGTTAGGAAAACTCAGAAGTTTTTGTCATGTGTTTGGAATCCCTTAGCATGTATGCTTTTGAGATTGGCTTCATTCATGATTCATAATACTTTTGAGCTGCATCCATGTTGTTGCCTGTGTCCGCAGTACATTCATATATTTTCTAAATAATATCCCATTATACGAGGTACCACAATTTGATTATCTTATCACCAGAGGAACCTTGTGCCATTTTCAAATTCTAGAAATTACTTTAAAAATCTGATAAAAAAAACATTCAGGTACTGTTTTTTCTTATCAACCTATGTTCAAATACTCACGAAGGGGTTGGCTGGGTTAAATATTAAATGTATGTTTAACTTTGTAAGAAACTGCTGAACTGTTTTTCAACTGTTTTCAAAGTGGCTGTGCTGTTTTGCATATTATTTGAGCATTAAACAATAGCAATGTAGGAGAGCTGCTGCTTCACTGCGTACTTGATAATATCAAGCATACTTGATAATATTGTCAGGTTTTGTTGTGGTGTTGAATTTATATGTAAAGAACTTATAGTAAAATCTAATGTTTTAAATTGTTCAGTTTCTTCAATGACTAAATGCTGTGTGTATCTCTTTATGTACTAGTTTGCCATTAGTATCCGTTAAGTAACAAAGTGTCTATTCAAATCTTTTAGTCATTTAGTTATTGGGTTGTTGATTTTGTAATCATTGAGTTGTGAGTGTTCTTATACTTAGAACATGGCTACCTATGTGTTTTATTATTTCTCCCAGTCTCTCCACTTTCATTTTAATGTCTTTTGAAGAGGAAAATGTTCAATTTTTATAATTTTTAAGTAATTATTTATGATATTTGAATCCTGTATAAAAAATCTTGAGCCAATATAAAGTCACAAAGATTTTCTACTTTAACTTTACAGTTTAAGTTTTATATTTAGGTCTGTAATATATTTGGAAGTAATATTTACATAGGGTATGAGGTATGACTCAAAGATTTATTTCTGGCATATGGATATCTAATTGACTTAGTGGCATTTCTTGAAAATGAAACCAAAATTTTAAAACAAATGAAATGTATTTTCTTTGCAAGTTAATAGAAATTTAATTTCTAAAACAATTTTCTTTTTGCTCTTATAACTAAAGTTTGAAGAAAATATGTGATTTTGTAGTTTTTCTATAATTTCCTCTGTTCTTTAGTAGGAATGATGCTCCTTTCAGCTTTCTGCACCCTAGGCAGAATCAGATCCTCCTCCATGTGTTTTTTTTCTTAGTATTTGTTCCTACCTTCTGAAATAATTCCTTTGATTGTTTTTCCAGCTTATCAATTTGCTCTTCCACTGTGTCTAATCTGCTATTCACCCTAGTTGTTGAAAAAATTTTAAACTATTATCTTTATTTTAAGGAATCTAACTTTTTTGGTATTGAGTTCAATATCATTCTTTTTCTTTTTTTCTATACATGCTTAAAGTTTTGTTTTACTCACTTTGGTTCTTGTTATACCCTATTTCATGTGTAGAGTACTATTTAAATATCTGGTGTCTTTATAAATCAGTTCAATTTTAGAGTTAAACCAGCCTACATAATTATGTAAACTATGACAGGAAGAGAACCAATGCTTGATGTTTACAATATATCCCTTGATATTGAAAGCATTGCCTATAAGCTGGCATTAATATCACCTCAGAGATTTTTAAAAATGCAGAATCTCAGTCCCTATCCTAGACCCAGCAAATCAGAATATATGTTTTAGCAAATTCTCAGTTGGTTCATATACATCTTAATGATTGAGAAGTACTGGTCTATGCTATTTTTAATAAAAACTGAAAGTGGAAGAAATAAGTGAAATTTGAAAGCTCTTCTTGTAGGTTTATCTCCTGATCTATTCCTTTTTTTTTTCTCATTGCCTCATAAATCTATGAAATAACCTCACAACTCCAGGAAGCAGTATTGATACTTTAATCTTGGGGCTGTGCTTCAGAGGGTACACAAAGCAAAATGTCTTATAAAATCGTAAACTGTGGAGACACTGAGCTTTTCTGTAGCATTATGTCTTTACAATAATTACTGACTTTTATGAGATGGAAATTGCATCAAGATTACTGCTGCTTTGATAATCTAATCTAGTGATTTGCTCCTTGGCATTTTGTTCCCATATTCTTCCAACTCCAGCTTCAATACACCTTCCAGCGTTTGCCGCCCATATTTTAAGTGTGCTCTTCTGCACTTCTTGAGTCATAAATCTTCCTCTTGGATGTGACCATTGCTGCTATTAGTTGGTGATTGCCCTAAGAATTTTCCTTCTTTTAAAAAATAATTAAAATTTCATTTTTATGTATTTAATATATGTTCTTAATTTTACCAATCATGAATTTTGGTTCAAGTGAACTTTAGTGTAGCAGGTCCATTTTCAAATCAAATGCAGATTTACATCTTCCCCTGAAATCTTTTCATAGAAGTCATGCTGATTTTTAACATTTTTGAGGAAAAAGGGGAGCATTTCTTTCCAGATTTTTCATGATGATTTTATTTATACATGGTTTTTGATGCCCATTAAGTTCATTATTATCTCATTCTTGTTCTTCTTTTCTTTTTTTCTCTCCCTTCTTTTTCTCTTCCTTCTTGTTCTTCATTCCTTCTTTTTCTCTGAGTACTAATGAATAGATCTAGCTATGCTGTTTCCTTTCTGATCATTGTTAATGTAGTCTCTGTATTTGCCTCCACATTTATTCTCTTTAATTTTCACTATATAGGTAATTATAAATGTGTCAATTTTCTTTAGGAAAATATCTAACATTTCCCAGAACTGAGAGGGTGTGTTTATTTCTCTCACTTCCATTATTGATTAATGCTAGATGAATAGAATGTATTTCTCTACATTTGCACATTTGTGACTTGTGATTTGCATTTTTTTAATTAAAAATTGATTTTTTAAAATTTTTATTTTTTGCATAATATTCAATATTCTCAGTGGTTTAGAAGAAGAGGAGAGTATAATTGCCTTTATTCTGTCATTTAAAAAAAAACTTCCATCAGTACCATTTGAATAATCGCATAAATGTATATATAAGATACTCATTGAAAAGAGAACAATTGTCTTTATATTCAAACATGGCCATTGAGACAAAGAAACTGATTTTTTTGTGGATTTATTTTTGAAATGATTTGATTGCTTAACATTAAAATTATAAGATGCATTTCTAATTCTTAGAGAGACTACAGCATTTTTTGTATGCATAGTAATTTAAATATTTATAAAATTCAATTTATAAATAGTAACTGTAAATTTATTATAGCAATCTAATTGTTTTATACTATTAAATTAGTAGCAATTTAGAAGATTCAAATCACATGTGAACAATATGAATATAAGGTATATAGAAAATGAAGTATTTTCTTCTCTAACAATATAATAAGAGAATGAAAAGAAATAAAAATGTTTTTCTTTTCAGAAAATGAGAAGTGCCAATATAAAAGTTTAAATAAGTAGCAAGACGAAATAGTGTCTCATACCTAGGAACCACATTTCTGATTGTATTTTTTCAAAATATTGATTTTCTAAGGTGAACTAGAATTACAGAAGAGTCCCCCCTTATTTATCTGTAGGGAATAAGTTCTAGGACTCCCCCACAGATATTAATGTCTTCAGATGCTCCATTATCTGATATGAAATGATACAGTATTTGCATACAACCTACAAACATTCTCCCATATACTTTAAATCATCTCTAGATGTTGATAGTACCTAATACAATGTAAATGCTATGTGCACAGTTGTTATATTGCATTTTTTCATTCATTTGTATTATTTTTATTGTTATACTTTTGTTTTTTTTATTTTGTTTTCTCCAAATCCCACAGATGTGGAACTCATAGGTATCTATATACATGAAGAGGAGACTGCAGTAATTTGCTGTTTGTTCATCTAACTTAATATTTCCACAAATAGAGAAATTTACATTTTAAATATGCAATATCACAAAACATTTGTATAAGTACAGAAAATCAACGTACCTATAACTTTATAAAATTACCAATATATACTTGAAAGAGTGAATCAATTTAAATGCAAATGCTTTATATGCTTTGAATCTATCAGGTCCTATTTTTTAGTATTGCTAAATGTATGGATACACTGAAACAGTGCTGGGGAATATATAGATGAGTACAAAATTTATGAAGTGCAATTTGCCTTCTTCTATCAAATTCATTAAAATGTATGTATCTATTGGCTGAGAAACTGGTCTTCCAAGAATTTAGTCATGGGGAAATACTTACAACTTTATACAAAGATTTGTCTACAAATATGTTTATAACAGCATTGTTTATACTAGTGATAAATTGAAAAGTAAAAATAATTATTAATTGGTTAATCATTATAGAATACATATAAGATACAATACTTTTCAACCATTATAATATTGCAGAAAGGAATCATACTTAAATATATTATCAGACTATAAAAGGTTTTACTTGTCAGGATCTCATTGTATAATAAAATTATGTTAAATATATTAATTGAGTATATAAAAAGCACCAGAAACTATCATTAGTGATAGGGATACAGGATGTAAAATAATTAATAATAATAATAACAATGAAAATGAATGTTTTGCACGCTTTCATATCACATATTTTTGCATTTTTTTGAGAAGACAACTATTAATAAAATAGAGAAGGTCTATCTATAAATAGATATTGTATTTATAAGGAAGTGAATAACATTATCCCCTTCTCATTTAAGAAAATCTTAACTATGACCAACTTAAATCCACTTTCCCACTCCAGCCCCTTTCTGTCTCCCCATTCTGCTGTGAACTACTTCCACCATTCAATAAATCCTCTACATTCACCACTCTTCAATGCATTCATAGGTCCTGTTTCTTCCTGATCACTGGACAAGGACCTGGGAGTGGGTTCAAAAGGCCGTCACACTAACTCTCCACCGACTGGTTTAATTGTTAAGCCATTCACAGGTGTCAAAGCTAAAAGAGCACACTGTAACACATGCCCTCTGGGGATCCAAGGGTTAGGGGCAAACCCTAGACACTGCTGTAGGCCTGCACAGAGTCCTACAGGCCAGTTGCCCAGAAAAGCTCATCCCAGCCTCCGTACCCACTCACCTGAGTGCTCCCCTCCCACAAGAAGTTGAGAGCTGTGAGCTGAGCAAACAAGCCAACCCCTCTGCAAGTCCTGTGAAAGTGTCAAGGGAACTATCGTGTTTCATCTGGGGGCTCACCCGGGACCCATCAGAAGTATGAGTAAAGATGCGGAACTGTCAGATTTGTCTCTTTTCTAAGACCTGCCACCTCTCTGTTTTGGGTGAAAGGAATGTTGGCTTGGTTTCCCTTCACAGAGCTTTAGCCATCATGTGGGATCCAGACACGGTCCTGGGGCAACTCAAAAAAATTGGCTAAGATCCCCAGATTTTCCTACAGTACTTTTCCTTCCTTCCTTCATGGTTTGAAATGGTTCCTATCTGTTCTTTCATAATGTTAAGGGTTTAGCTGCAAACCGCAGAGGTATTAAGTAGAATGAGCGTGGACTCAGCAATCAGATATGCTGTTCAGAACAATGTGATTTTCATT
>PVKP010018257.1:0-44572 GCA_004027715.1 Plecturocebus donacophilus | reverse complement strand
GTCACATTCAGGTACACCTATCAAACGTAGATTAGGTCTTTTCACATAGTCCCATATTTCTTGGAGATTTTGTTCATTCCTTTTTACGCTTTTTTCTGTCATCTTGCCTTCTCGTTTTATTTCATTGAGTTGATCTTCGACCTCTGATATCCTTTCTTCTGCTTGGTCAATTCGGCTGTTGAAACTTGTGCATGCTTCGCGCAGTTCTCGTGTTGTGTTTTTCAGCTCCATCAATTCACTTATATTCTTCTCTAAGTTGTCCATTCTTGTTAACATTTCATTAAATCTTCTTTCAAGGTTCTTAGTTTCTTTGCATTGGGTTAGAACGTGTTCTTTTAGCTCACAGAAGTTTCTTATTATCCACCTTCTGAAGCCTGATTCTGTGAGTTCATCACACTCATCCTCCATCAAGCCTTGTTCTCTTGCTGATGAGGAGCTGCGATCCCCTGTAGGAGAAGAGGCATTCTGATTTTGGGTGCTCTCAGCCTTTTTGCACTGGGTTCTTCCCATTTTTGTGGATTTATCCACCTGTCGTCTTTGTAATTGCCGACTTTCAGATTGGGTCTCTGAGTGGACGTCCGGCTTGTTGGTGATGAAGTTTTTTCTTAGTTTTCCTTCGGCGGGGCGCCCCTTCCCCACAGAGCTGGGCCTTCCCGGGTTCAGCTGTGCTTCTCCGTCCTCAGCGCTTCCAATTGCTGTTCTCCTTGTGGGGATGGGACCAGCGGAGCCCGACTAAAAGGGCACCACCCAGTCCCGTACACTCCGCACCGAGAAGCGCCGCGCTGGCCAAAAGAGTCACGCTGGCGACCCATGTGGCTCCTTCGCCGGGAATCTTTCAGTCCGTGGGCATCAAATATTCGTCTGCAACTGCAGCATCCACTCGCTCTCTGCGCCCTCACCGCGAGCCACAATCCCGAGCTGCTGCTACGTGGCCATTTTGGATCTCTCTCCGCCTGGTGATGAAGTTTTTCGGTTTCTTAGTTTTCCTTTGGTGGACGCCCGTTCCCCACAGAGCCAGACCTTTCCGGGTTCGCTGTGCTTGCTGTGAAACTCTCAGTCCTCAGTGCTTCCAATTGCTGTTTTCCTTGTGGGGATGGGACCAGCCGAGCCCGTCCATCCCGTATACTCCGCACTGGGAAGCGCCGCGCCGGGCACCGGCAAAAGAGCTGCGCCGGCCAAAAGAGTTGCGCTGGCGACCCGTGTGGCTTCTCTGCCGGGAATTTCCCGGTCTGTGGGCAACAAAAATTCGTCAGAAAGTGCAGCATCCACTCGTTCTCTGCGCTTTCACTGGGAGCTACATTCCTGAGCTGTTGCTAATCAGCCATCTTGGATCTCTCGCCACACACTTTTAAACCAACAGATCCTGTAAGGACTCACTATCACAAGAACACCATGAGGGAAAGCTCCCCCATGATCCAGTCACCTCCCACCAGGTCCCTTCCCCAACACAACACGTAGGGATTAAAATTCTACATGAGATTTGGGTGAGGACACAGAGCCAGACCATATTACTTCCCATCATGGCTGGGTGTGATGGTTAATACTGGGTGTCAACTTGATTGGATTGAAGGATGCAAAGTATTGATCCTGGGTGTGTCTGTGAGGGTGTTGCCAAAGGAGACTGACATTTGAGTCAGTGAGCTGGGGAAGGCAGACCCACCCTCAGTCTGGTGGGTTCAATCTAATCAGCTGCCAGCAATATAAAGCAGACAGAAAAATGTGAAAAGTGTGAGACTGGCCTAGCCTCCAAGCCTACATCTTTCTCCTGTGCTGGATGCTTCCTGCCCTCAAACATCAGACTCCAAGTTCTTCAGTTTTGAGATTTGGACTGGCTCTCCTCGTGTCTCAAGCTTGCAGACAGCCTATTGTGGGAGCTTGTGATTGTGTAAGTTAATACTTAATAAACTCCCCTTTACATATACACGCACACACACACACACACACACATACAACTTTATATATATATATGTACATATGAGTGTGTGTATATATAAATAAGGGAGTTTATTAAGTGTGTGTGTGTGTGTGTGTGTGTGTGTGTGTGTGTATCCTATTAGTTCTGTCCCTCTAGGGAACCCTGGCTAATACACTGGGAATTCAGTTTTTCATGTTTCTCTGGGGTCCCCTTGGTCCAAAAGGGATCCATTCAGTTAAGGGTGGGTGGCAAAGGGGTGCTTAGGATCTTATTTTTGGTTTACACCTTATTTGTAAGGACTTAGCAAACATGCAACTAAAAGTGAATAAATGAATGATCCATACTAGTCCCCATCCTCCATGGAACTAGGAACGCCCATGGGCCCTTCATCCCTTTGAGACTGAGTTCCCAGAGGCTGCCCCACAGGCTACCCAGGGAGTGCAGGGGGTGTCTGCCCTGTTTCTTGCATGTAAGATTTCTCTGCTAGAAGTCAATGATAATAGTTAATATCCATGTTGGTTTAATTAAAAGGATTAGTTTTTCTCCCATATCATTAAAATGAAACTTGATGTCAGAACAAAGAAAATCAGAAGCACTCTCTAGTAATATGCATCCGATTAGATAACCAGTAAATTTCAGAACAACAAAATGCTAATAGTTCTGCAGAAAGAGAATGGGGTAGATACTCATTTACAGTAACATTCCAGTTCTTTTTTCATTCATTAAGGAAAGGCTGCCCACTGGCCAAATTCAGGAAGTTAGTATTCTAATCAAGATAAAGACTCAGACCTGACACACTATAATGGCCTTAGGAATGCCCAGGGCATGATGAACAAATGCAACCTGCAAGGACAACTGAGGTAGAGACCCAGGTGTGGGAAAGGTTTAAATGTAACCTCCACAGCCTGGATGTGGACAGGAAGTCCCAATCCTGTACTGGAATGGGTCAGAACATTCCACTGGGGCCACACTTCCTGCTGCACCCAGTGTGAGCCCAATCCCCCAGGGCATGCAGATGAAGTCGGCAGCACAGCCCTGCCCTGCCCTTGTGGAGATGACAGCACAGGGAAGAGGAGGTGAATGCGAGGGACTATCAGAAAGCAATCCCAACTGCCTGTGAGGAAGTGTTGGGTAGAAACTCTGACTGCACATACCAGAAATGCAGTCAGAGGAGGTTCACCGAGAGGGGAAAAACTTAAACTGGATATTCAGGGGACAGATAAGGACTTCCTGCAGCAGAGAAGAGAATGGCAGTAGAAATAAAGGAAAAGAAAAAGCGATTTCTTTATAAAATGGAGTCATATCTAAAGAGTTGGTGGGAGTTTTCTATGTCATGGGTTATTAATTAGAGAAACTTCATGAGGGCCTGGTATATTCTCTCTCCCCACTTGCTCTCTCTCTCTCTCAACTGTTGATGTGCATTTTGTTTAGTTATGAAACCAGAGGGCATCATTCTATAAATTAGAACTTTCAGGAGAGTAGAGGCAAACCTCTGAGGTCATTCAGAGTCATTTAAACATTATCATTAGTAAGTAAGGCTGACTCACCACAACCTCTCATAGGCAGGTAGATTGGGTCTAAGAGGGTCGTGATTCATTCTCCCTCACCCCAGAAATCAGGCTCCCTGGCATGGCAGGAAGCAGCCCCTGCCTTCTCCAGGGCAGTTGACCAGGGACTTCCAGCAGGTTTCTTGAGCCTGCTCAGCAGCCCTCGCCTGAAGGCCACTGAGACTTACTATAAAGGGCGCAGCTCAGAAGGGGAGATCCTCATCACCTCTGAGGAACTCAAGAATGAGGCATCAAGCTAGAATTCATTATACCCTTCCCCACCTTCCACGGAACTTCTTTCCCTGAATGTTTCATAGGTTCAAACTGTACGTCCCAGAAAGTTGACTACATGACTGTGCCTTCTAAATGGCCTGTTTGTTTCAGACATTAAAGAAGATCTAAATAAATGGAAAAATTCCTGTTTATGAGTCAATAGACTTAACACTGATAAGATAGTGAAACTCCCCGAACTGATCTACAGATTCAACAAAACCCCTGTCAGAATCTCAACTGATTTCTTCATAGGAATCAATAATGATTTTAAAATCCATATGGAGTTTCAAGGGATCCAGACTAGCCAAAACAATCCTGAAAAATAACAAAGTAGGAGGACTACACTTCCTGATTTCAAAACTTACTGCAGAGGTTCCTGGTTACTACAAAGTAATCAAGACAGTGTAATACTAGCACAAGGACAGACATGTCGATGAATAAAATTAACAGCCAAGAAAGAAACCCCATACATCTCTGATCAACTAATTTTCTTTTTTTTTTTTTTTTTTTTTTTTTTTAGACAGAGTCTTGCTCTGTCACCCAGGCTGGAGTAAAGTGGTGGGATCTCAGCCTACTGCAACCTCCGCCTCCCAGGTTCAAGCGATTCTCCTGCCTCAGCCTCCCAGGAAGCTGGGACTACGGGCACGTGCCACCACGCCCAGCTAATTTTTGTATTTTTAGTAGAGACAGGGTTTCACCATGTGGGCCAGGATGATCTCAATCTCTTGACCTCATGATCCACCGGCCGGGGCCTCCCAAAGTGCTGGGATTACAGGCACGAGCCACCACGCCCAGCCTATGATCAGCTAATTTTCTTCAAGGGTACCAAGACTGCTATGTGGGGAAAGAAGAGTCTTTTCAACAAACAGTACTGAGTAGACATAGGCAAAAAAAGTTGGACCCTTCCCTCACATCATATGAAAAAATTAACTCAATTGGTCATTAGGAATGTAAATCAAAACCACAGTGACATACTACTTAATACTTGTGAGGATGGCTGTAATAACTTATTTTAAAAAACAGAAGATAAGTATTGATGAGGATGTGGAGAAATTAGAATTCTCATGCATTGCTGGTGGGTATGTAAAATAATGCAGCCACTATGGAAAATAGTTTAGCAGTTCCTTGAAAAGTTAAATATAGAATTACCACATGACCCAGCAATTCCACTCGTGTGTGTGCGGGTGTGTGTGTGTGTGTATGTATTATATATATATGTGTGTGTATATAAATATGTACAAAGTTTCTATGTGTGTGTATATATATATAACATATATATATATACACACATACATACAAGAGAAATGAGAACATATACCCACATAGAAACTTGTACATAGATATTTATAGCAGCATTATTTATAATATCTAAAAGGTGGAAACAACCCAAATGTCCATCAATGGATGAATATATCAGCAAATGGCACTATATACATACAATGGAATATTCAGCCACAGGAAAAGGAATGAAGTACTGATACATGCTGTAACTTGGATGAATCTCTAAAACATTATGCTAACTGAAAGAAACTAGGCACAAAGATAACATATTGAAATATTCCTTTTATATAAAATAGCCAGAATAGGCAAATTCATCAAGACAGAAAGTAGACTAGAGGTTAACAGGGGATTTAATTATTTGGGGTGACTATTTCATGGATATAGGTTGTTCTTCTGGGGTGGTGAAAACGTTTTGAAACTAGACAGAGGTAGTAGTTGTACAACATTATAAATGCACTAAATACCATGGATTTGTACATTTTAAACTGTTAACAGTATGTTACATAAATTATACCTCAATTTTAAAAGGTTAACTCAAAATAGAGGAAAGATCTAAAAGAAAGAACTGAAAGTAAGATCCAGGGCCAGGAGCCTGGGCTTACACCTGTAATACCAGTGATTTGAGAGGCCCAGGTTGGAGGGTTGCTTGAGGCCAGGAGTTTGAGATTAGCCTGGGCAAATAGTGAGACCTTACCTCTACAAAAAAAATTTTTTTAACTAGCCAGGCATGGTGATGCACACCTATAATCCCAGCTACTGGGGAGGCTGAGGTGGGAGGATCACTTGAGCCCAAGAGTTTGAGGTTACAGTGAGCTTTATCAAGCCACTACAATCCAGCCTGGATGACAGAGTAAGACCCTGTCTGTATTTAAAAACTCTTATGACTCAATGAAAAAAGACTAATTATCCAATCTTAAAATGGGCAAAAAATCGGAATACACATTTCTCCAAAGAAGATATATAAATGGCCAATATGCACATCTAGAAATGTTCTAGATCATTAGTCATTAGGGAAATGCAAACAAAAACCATAACACTACTTCTCACTCACTAAGATGACTATTTTTTAAAGAAAGAAAGAAGAAAAGAACAAGTGTTGGCCATGATGTGGAAAATTGGAACCCTCATATAGTCAGGCAATTCCTCAAATGATTAAACATAGAGTTACCATATGATCCAGCAATTCCACTACCAGGTATATACCAAGAGAATGAAAACACTCCCTCAAAAAAACTTGCAAACAAATATTCACAGCAACATTGTATAAGAGAAGTGAGAACATATACCCACAAAGAAACTTGTACACAGATGTTTATAGCAGCATTATTCATTATAGCCAAAAGATGGAAGCAACCTGAATGTCCATCAACTGATGAATGGATAAACAAAACGTAGCATATACATACAATGGAATAATAGTCATAAAAAGGATTGAAGTGATGATACATGCTACAACACGCATGAACTTTGAAAACATGCTAAGTGAAAGAAACCAGGCAAAAAGTCCACATATTATATAACTCCATTCATATGAAAGCCCGGAATAGAGAAATCTATAGAGGCAGAAAGTGTATCAGTGCTTGTTTAAGGCTGGGGTTTGGAGAGAAGACGGAGTGATAGCTAAAGAGTAGCAGGTTTCTTTTGGAAGCAAAGAAATGTTCTAAAACTGCCTGTGATGATGGTTGCACAACTCTGCACATACTAAAGCACAGTGAATTGTATACTTTAAATGGACAAATGTATGGCATGTTAGTTATATCTCAATCAAGCTTTTTTTTTCCCCCACAGCCGAGGGGCCTTTGTTGGATGGTGAGGGTACATATAGGCAGATAGGTGGCTGCTAGATGGTGATGCATACCTTCTCAGTTTGCATTGGTCCCCGAATATCCATTTTACAAGTCTTGCTGTCCTTGTCAATGATCTCCAGCCACAGCTTGGGGAGGTGCTTTTCAGCCTGGGGTGAGGGCAGTTCTGGGCTCTTGCTTAGCTGCTTGTCTGAGTCCTTCACCATGGTGTGCAGAGTGCAGCCCCCTGGCAGCAGGTCCTGCTCGTAGGCTGCTGCCAGCTGGTTCACCACATGGCACTCTACCTCATGTTTGATGGAGCGGGCACCATCGTGTGCATTGTAGCCATCAACCAGCATGTCTGCCACCTCACGGCCCCAGAGCAGCGTGACATTGTGCCTTTGCTTGACTCTTTTGCCCAGAAGTTTAGCTCCTTGTTGATGAGTTGGATGAGCTCCAAGTGGCAGAAGGGAGGAAGCAGACGATCTCATTGATCCATCCCAGAAACTCATCCCTCTGGAAGTGACCTTTCAGGATAGGGCAAATCATTCTTCTTGAAATTCTTTGAGATGGTGATCTTGTCACTTACCTGGACATCCCCCAGATTTTCAGCAATACGGTTACAGCTCATCTCCAAAGCTTCCCGCCTCAGCTGCAGCACATGCTATGTGATCTCGTCACTTGCCACACAGGAGGTCATGATGAAGATGGCTTCCTTGCAATCAATGGTCTTCCCTTTTCCATCTGTCAGCTGGCCCTCATCCAACAGCTGCAGCATGATGATGAGCACATCTGGATGGGCCTTGTCTACTTCATCAAAGAGCACCACGGCACTGGGGCACTGCATCAACTTCTTGATCAGCTGGCAACCCTCCTCATGGCTGACGTAGCCTGGTGGGGACCCGATAAACTTGGCCACCTAGTGTTGCTCCTGGAACTTGGACATGTCCAGCCTGATGAAGCCCTTTTTAGCATCTTTGTGCATATATTTGGCTGCCTGCTTGACCAGCTCTGTTTTCCCTATTTCACATGATCCCTAAAAGAAGAAGACCAAGAGGGTGTTCTTCCTCGTACCAACCATTCTCCTTCCTCCGGATCGCAACACGCACTGTGGCAATAGCACGCTCCTGGCCAGTGATGTGCTCCTTCAGTAGCTGCTCCAGGGGGGAAGCGGCACTGCTCTCAGCCTCATGCTTCCACTGCTTCTCTTGGTACTTGGCTTCAGAAGTGCTCAGAAGCTTCGTCACTTCCCCTTCTTGGGCATAATCCAAGGGTGTGTGTCCCATTTCACTGCTCTGCAGGGGGTTGGCTCCTCTATCAAGCAGCTCCTCGGCAGTGCAGCAGTCATCAGCAAGCACAGCATAGTGCAGGGCTGTGCAGCCCTTGAAACTGGTACGGTTGTTCAGCCGCTTGTTGAATTCATCCTCTCGGGTGACCAGGACTTCCAAAGAATGGATTCCCTGTTCCTTGGCAGTCTTGTAAACACTGCTGAAATCGTCTCCAAGGTTTGGATCAGCCCTGGCAGCACGCGGGACCTATACCAGACTGTTGTTTCAGTTGATGGCTTCCACCGTGAGTGCTGTCCAGCCAAGTCTGTGCCTTGTATTAATATCTGCACCTTCTGACAACAGCGTGCTGACTTCTTGCAGATTGTTGGCACGGGCAGCTTCCATCAGGGCTGCATCCTTCTTGGACGGACTCTTGCTGTAGCAATAAACCACCAGCACTGTGGTCAGGGCCCACATGCCCAGTCTGGCCCTGTTGGGGACCCTGTTCCAGCTGTCCTGTCCTGGGAGTGTTTCTTCAGGGCCAGGAAGGTGTCTCCAAGTGGCAGCCATGAGGCATTTGGTATCAAAGCGTCCTCCCTGGTGCCACCCCACGTCCAGAGAGCAAGGCCAGCGATGTTCCATGGCACCTCCTGGTGGCTGCCCTCAGCCACTGCGGCTCCCCAGACCTCCAGTGGTCACATTCCAGCCAGTATAACCTCCATGGCCCTGTAGCAATGGGGACCTGAGCAGCCAGAGGAGTAGCCACGCCACCGGTGCTTTTCTCCTCAATACCAGGGACCCCAGCATGGTGACAGCTGCTTCGATAACCCCCTCAATCAAGCTTTAAAAAAAAAATTGCCGGGCACTGTGGCTCACGCCTGTAATCCCAGCACTTTGGGAGGCTGAGGCAGGCGGGTCACCTGAGGTCAGAAGTTCGAGACCAGCCTGACCAATATGGTGAAACCCTGTCTTTAAAATATATATATATTTTTTTTAAATACATAAATATATATTTTTTTAAATATATTTATATATATATTTATATAATTTAAAATATTTATATATATAATTATATAAATATATAAAATATATATAAATAATATATATAATATATATAAATATATTATATAATATATAATATAATATCTATAAATATATAAATATATAAAATATATAAATATATAATTATATAAATATATAAAATATATATTTAAAATATATATATTTTTTTTTTTCTTTTTAAATTAAGGTTCCAGGATGGGCATGGTGCCTCACACATTTAATCTGTAATTCCAACAATGGGAGGCCAAGGTGAGGAGATTATTTGAGCCCAGGAGTTCAAGACCAACCTGAGAAACATAGCAAAATTTCATCTTTACAAAAAATGCAAAATTATCTGAGCTTAATGGTACACACCTGTAGTCCCAGCTACTTGGGAGGCTGAGGTAGGAGGATCCGCTTGAGACTGGGAGATCGAGGCTGCAGTGAGCTGTGATCGTTCCACTGCACTCTAGTCTGAGTGACAAGAATGAGACCCTGTCTCAAAAAAAAAAATCATAAATGGAGACTCCATTCCTCCCCTACATACATGTCTATACACCCACACAAAGACATGCTGTCTCCAAATCTATGCCTGGAACTTTTCAAAATTGGGTTAGTCCATTCCCTGACTTTGGGGAACTGATCCTTATTTGAGACTTCTGAGTCCTTTTGACAGCTTGAAGTAATTGGCCTTTTATGCACAAGGGCAAAGTAGTACTTTGATAATTACTAAAGCCACCGTCCTGAATCACAGGAGTTAGGAGTTCGGAAAAACATCAACCACCCAACAGCCAGGTTTCCATGAAGGGAAGCCTCAGCTTCTGATCATCTCCAGCACATTCCTAGCACATTGTACTCGTCTCTTGCTTCTCCTTTCCCATTTTGGCAAATTTCCCTCCCTCCCCCGTCTCCCAGCTCAGCAGACTCTTGACTCTGAGGATAAGCAAGCACATGCCCACCACCCCTTTCCAACTGAACTCAACTGCCTCCAGCCCCCAGCTCACATGGAAATCCCAGCTGAACTCTGATCTGAGTTAAAAGCCTTGTGTTGTGTGTGCTAACAGGCTGTGGGTTTTTGCTTTTTTTTCCTCCAGCTCAGATTACCTGGTTTCCAAGTGGGCCAACTCTGGGAGAAACCCTTCCAATCAATGCCTTCAGTTGAGGTCTAAATGTCCATGCCTCTTACTCCAAAGGAATAAGAAACAGACCAGAGGAAAAACATATTGCAACAGTTATTACATTAGTTCTTTGTAACCAAGGTCTCCAGCTTGGGGGTGGGATGGGGGATGAAAGGTTTATATATTTAATGAATAAATGCCTTGTAGTGCCCTGTGGTTTTTCTTTAAAGAACTCCAAACATGTAGCAAATACTCTCTCGGTTCTCCATGTGGCACCCTCTCCTGAAGAGAGGTGGAAAATTATCCATTTTACAGATCCAGAAATGGAGACAAGTCACCTGTTAACTTGCCTGACTCCCTAACAAGTTCTAAGGCTACAACTTTCACCCATCAAATTTATTTTCCACTTTACTTTGAATGTTCCTCTTAGACTCCCACTATCTGCTTTCCCAGGACAAATCTTACTTCCATTCAAATATTCAGACCCATTTGGTCCATGATGTGGCCACCAAAACATAGCCCATCCTGATCCCAACTTTGCTGGAACACACAAAATCAAATCCCTGATCATACTGTATCATATTCTCTAGTTGTTTTCATGTGGCGTGCCCTACTTGAGTGGGACCCTGCCAGAGATTAAATTTATTTTTTTCTTTTCTGTAGAGGAAAAATGACCAGCTTCTTCAAGACATTGGGCCATGAGGTTCACTGCAACCTCCACCTCCATAGTCATATGAGCCAATTCCTTATAATAAATCTTTTCAGGTATACACATCCTGTTCTGTTTCTCCAGTAAAGCCTGACTAATACATGTGGGAGGGGAAAGTTAGAAGAGAATTACAAACCTTTGGCTTAGAAAGGACTTTCTAGCCTTAAAAATGATGGTAAAGACCGGGAAAAGTGGCTCACACATGTAATCCCAGCACTTTGGGAGGCCAAGGAGGGAGGATCACTTGAGCTTAGGATTTCAAGACCAGTCTGGCCAACGTGGCAAAACCCCATCTCTACTAAAAATAACAAAAATTAGCTTGGTGTGGTGGTGCATGCCTGTAATCTCAGCTACTCGGGAGGCTGAGGCAGGAGAATCACTTGAACCCGGGAGATGAAGGTTGCAGTGAGCTGAGACTGTCCCGCTGTACTCCAGCCTGGGCAACAGAGCAAGACTCCGTCTCAAAAAAAAGGTACAAATATAGATGCAAAAATCCTCAGCATAATACTAGCTAACTGAATCCAACAACATATCACAACAATAATCCACCATGATCAAGTGGGTTTCATACCAGGGATACAGGGATGGTTTAACATATGCAAGTCAAGAAATGTGACACACCACATAAACAGAATTTAAAACAAAAATCACATGATCATCTCAACAGATACAGAAAAAGCATTTGACAAAATCTAGCATCTCTTTACGATTAAAACCCTTAGCAAAATGGGGATAGAAGGGACATAACTTAAGGTAATAAAAGCCATCTATGACAAACCCACAGCCAACATTATGCTGTAGGAAAAGTTGAAAGCATTTGCCCTGAGAACTGGAACAAGACAAGGATGCCCACTCTCACCACTCCTATTCAACATAGTACTGGAAGTCCTAGCCAGAGAAATGTGCCAAAAGAAAGAAATAAAGGGTATCCAAATGTGTAAGGAGGAAGTCAAACTGTCACCATTCACTGAGGGAAATATTATTTGGCCATAAAGAGGAATGAAGTACTGATACATGCTACAACATGAATGAACCTAGAAAATATTATGCTAAGTGAAAGAAGCCAGACACAAAAGGACAGATATTCTATTATTCCACTTATATTAAATTTAAATCCAGAATAGGCGAATTCATAGAGACAGGAAATAGATTCATGGTTGCTAAGAGATTAGGGGAGTGGAGAATGAGAAGTGACTGCTGAATAAGCACGAAGTTCTCTTTTGGGCTATGGGAATGTTTCGGAACTAGGTATTGGTGATGGTTGCACAACACTGTGAATGTGCTAATTGTCTCTGAGTTGTCTGATGTAAAATGGTAAGTTTTATATGTATCTTACCACAATAAAAATAAGTAAATACCTCCCCAAGTAATATTTGTTGAAAAATTCAAAATTTCCAAATTTAAACAAGAGAAAGTAAAAGCAATATTAGTGGCAGAGTACTAGGATCCTTAGCTATTGCAGCCTGACACTTACTATTTGTTGCTTTTCATCTCACTGAATCCAAGGGCTTAGTAGAAAGGCCCACAGTCAACCATGCATGCAAAGATCCTTCCTGAGTCCTTTATAGGGCCACTCTCATTCTTGGAATGACCTCTGTGGATCCATTAGAACCAATGGGATGGGCAGTGGTCTCTCAGGGCTTTACAAACGTTTCTCATGCAGCCCCCAGAAGGCTCTGAGTTGGCTCACTTCATCTCCCTAGCATCTGGAAGAGTTTTGGAAAACTATTTTTTTTTTTCCTTTTTTGGCCAGAGTCTTGTTCTGTTGTCCAGGCTGGATTGCAGTGGTGTAAATCTTGGCTCACTGCAACCTCCAACTGTCAGGTTCAAGCGATTCTCATGCCTCAGCCTGCTGAGTAGCTGGGACCACAGGCACCTGCCACCACATCTGGCTGATTTTTGTATCTTTAGTGGAGTCGGGGTTTCATCATGTTGGCCAAGCTGGTTTCGAACTCCTGACCTCAGGTGATTCGTCTGCTTTAGCCTCCTAAGGTGCTGGGATTACAGGCATGAGCCACTATACTCAGCCTTGAAAACTAATTTAAACACAGATTTTTATCTTACTACTCTTGGCTTAAATTCAAATATAGTACTAATATCCTACCTGTATAATCTTGCTAAAAGGAATGATAAGAGTAGAGCAGCAGCCATGTCCCCATGCAGACCTTTGCCTAGAGGTAATTAGGGGACTGTGGACATCAGAGCTTCAGGAAAGGCATTTAGGGACCATACAACCATCCTCACTCTGCAGATGAGGGCCTGTGGGCCCCGTGAGGTTCAGTGACTTACTCTCACTCAGATGGACAGAAAGCCAAGCCTCCTGTGGCACACACATTCATGCGGGGACACGACACGTGCAATCCTAACATCCACGTAAAATCACATTACATCTTACCAGGAAAAATTGTAAAAGACATTCACGTGGCCAAAAAAGATGACGGGTTTATAACTACTTTTCTTTGTCTTTAAGCTCTTTTACAATTATGCAAGTTGCAGAAAACTAGAAATAACTGCAAATTCCCTGTATCCATAGAAATGCAAATAGATTGTATCCAGTGGGGTGTAATTGATTGTTGCTCTCTAGGGAGTCCAGTTTTGCATCGACTGTACTTGTAAATTCATTTCAGCATTCCTTATTATCTATATATCTTTAGCTCTTTAAATTCTTCCTTTTGAACCCATTGTAGTATCTTATTGGTTTCCTTATTAATTAATCATCTAAGTAAAATCTTTGACATGTTAATTTTATATTGATGTGAAAATCATAATTTTACCTTTGAAAAATTATCCATTAATGTGCAGGAGATAATGGCAGTCAGACATTTAAAAGTGTGTTTACAGAGCATTTTGCTTAAATGATAATAAGACTGCTGAAGAAAGAATGTCAAGTGAAGAAAACAAGATGCAATATTGAAAAACACAGTGTGTGGCCGGGCACGGTGGCTCATGTCTGTAATCCCAGCACTTTGGGAGGCTGAGGTGGGTGGATCACCTGAGGTCAGAGTTCGAGACCAGCCTGGCCAACACAGTGAAACCCCATCTCTACTAAAAATACAAAATAAGCTGAATGTGGTGGCGGGCGCCTGTAATCCCAGCTACTTGGGAGGCTGAGGCAGGAGAATCACTTGAACCTGGGAGGTGGAGGTTGCAGTTGAGCTGAGATCACACCACTGCACTCCAGCCTGGTCCAAAAGAGCAAAACTCTGTCTCGAAAAGAAATAAAATAAAATAAAAATACAGTGTGTGGCTGGGCATGGTGGCTCATGCCTATAATCCCAGCACCTTGAGAGACCGAGGCAGGAAAATCACTTGAACCTGGGAGGCGGAGGTTGCAGTGAGCCAAGATTGTGCCAAACTGCACCCCAGCCTGGGCGACAGAGTGAGACTCCATCTCAAAAAATAAAAAATACAGTGTGGTTCAATGATATCAAAAACACAAAGAAAATCTAATGGAATAGGGGTTGCCAGTAGGTACTAAGATTTATGAGGGTTTTTTGTTGCGGCTTCTTTATACCATTCTGCACTTGGCATGTTTTTACAATAAACATGAATTGCTCGTTCATAGCCACACATACAAAATCTTTGAAGAGGAAAGAATAAAGTATATTCTCTACTAAAAGTAAGAACTAAGACATTGAGAAACAGGTAGAGCAGGACTTAGGAGACAAACAGTCCCTGCAAGATCATAAGCCAAATGCCTCCACAGGAGAGATGGAACGGGAAGGGTGCCAGGACCCCGAAGGCCCCTCGAAGTCGGCAGATATTTTATTTTACCTTTTTATGACGAAAATATGCATGGCTCATGTTTGCTTCTAACAACTTCTAAATTAATCATTGTAAAATAAATAATGATTGAAATTTAAATTACACATAAAGCCTGGAAAAACACCTACTTAACCTTTAATCTCCACTGAGAACTGAGATCCTCATTAGGTAGTTTGGTGAATACTTATTAAAAGTCCTTGTCAGAGACAGGATCAGAGTCTTTCTTTAGGAAGCCTATCAGAACCACATTCCAGAACTTTGCAGAAATACACAAATCAGAACATTCCAAAGCCTGTGTTTAACAGATGACAGTCGCTAGTACAAACTAGTACAAAAAGACACATGCCCTATAAAGTTCAATGCTCAAACGAGGTAGTAAAATGAGTTCATTTACCCGTATTTGTATATCTTCCCTTATAACAAAATTACACATGTATGTCAGGTGCTTTTCTTAGGCCAAAGCCCAGCTGCCTCCCACTTCCCGTGTCTGATGCAAGGCTGGCCCTCTCACAGTGGCCACTGCGATATCAAGAAAGAAGAAAGACAGAAGGCAGGGATAGAGGTGACCCTGTGGAATTAAAAGGCTACTCAAACCTCCCTTCACCCCAAGTTCTTCCACCTCTGGGCAGGGAGAAGAGAGTCAGCATTGGAATCAACTGTGATTTACCTGTGAGCAATTTAAATGACTCCTTCCTTATTTTTGATGTAAGACAGATGAGCCCCAAACTGGGGCTTAGCCTACCTGGGTTCTTGGCTTTGCCCAGGAAAGAACTCAAGGACAAACTGGAGGTAGAAGAAAATGCTTTATGGAAGCAGCAGTGTTACAGCTCTGGCCGTGATCCAGCTCTGTGACTGCTCCGGTGAGCAGGGCTGCCCCACAGGCAGAGAGTAGCCACTCAGGGCAGTTTTGCAGTTATATTTATGCCTACTTTTAATTACGTATAGATTAAGGAGTCATTTGCAGAGAAATTTCTAGGGAAGGGGTGCTAACTTTTGGATCATCAGGTCATTGCATGAAGAGGGGTGGTAACTCCTGGGTGTTGTTCCTGGTGTTGTCATGGCAATGGTAAACTGATGTGGCACACTGGTGGGCGTGTGTTTTGGAAAGCTACTTCTGCTCCAGCCCTGTTTTAGCTAGTCCTCAATTTGACCTGGTGTCCGAGCACCTCCGGAGTTGAGTTCTGCCTCCTACCTCATTTTTGCCTCAGTAAAAATTAATTCACAGAGAGATGGAGAGGATTCCAGGCAGGAAGTGTAGTAAAGGGGCTTCGGTGGCAGAGGCCGGGGAGAACTGGCAGCACTGAGCTAGGCCCCAGGCTGCTGCAAGGGCTCATCTTGACCATTTCTCACTTGGCACAATACTTAAAATCTTCATGTTTATCATTTATACCACTTACTATGGACTGAACTGTGGCCCCTGCCCCCCAAAAAATGAATATGTTGAAGCCCTAACTCCCAATGTGACTGTAATTGGAGACAGGGCCTTAGAAGATAATTAAGGTTAAATGAGGTCATAAGGATGGGGCCCTGGTCTGATAGAATCGGTGTCTTAAGAAGAGACACCAGAGAGCTGCCCTCTCTCCCCTTTTCTACATTCATGGATACATGCCAAGGAAAGGCCACATAAGCACACAGTGAGAAGGCGTCATCTTCAAGCTAGGAAGAAAATCCTTCATCCCATAGCAAAAGGAAACCTAAGATGTTGGCACTGTAGTTGCCCCTTCTAAAAAGAATGACTTAAATTAGTGCTGCTGGAAGTAAGAGATTTCATAATTAGGTACCCCCAATAGGAGCCTGGGCAGGTCTTGAACTAGGCCTGGGAGGACCCATCTTCCCAAACAGGGACTAATGCCTGAGCTGGGTACTCGGCTGACCCAGCCAAAGCTAGAAGCCAAGGCTCAGCAAACTGAGCACTGAATTAGAAAAGTTTAGGAATTCCATTTCTGATGATTCTGTTCCTAGAAAAGTCAAAGCATAGCTGGGTGTGGTGGCGGGCACCTGTAATCCCAGCTACGTGGGAGGCTGAGGCAAAAGAATCGCTTGAACCCAGAAGGCAGAGGTTGCAGTGAGCCAAAATTGTGTCACTGCACTCCAGCCTTGGTGATGGAGAGAGACTCTATCTCAAAAAAAATAAAAAGAAAAAAAGAAAAGAAAAGAAAAAGAAAGAAAGGTCAAAGCAGCCCTGTGAGCCTCTGTCAGGAGGTTTTTGGAAGATGCGGAGCCCAGAAGCAGAGGAAAGGGCACTCAGCAGCCATCAAAGGTTTAGAAAATATTTCTGCTTCTTTAGAATTCATTCTCCCTGCACCTCTCACGCACGCAGGCCCACCCACACCCTCTCACCCACCCAGCATTCTGGCATCCAGCACATCTCAAACTAGCCGTGCCCAGAAGCACATTCCTTGGGATTTTTAACTCAGTTTGCATGTCAAGAAAAGTGAAGTTGCAGGCCATAATTTCCTTTATATTTACCTCTTCTACTGGCCAGCACCAAGCTGCTGGAGCCCCCTCCACAATAAACCTCTTTTCTTTGCAACAGGAAGGGCCATGTGGCCCAGCCTATAAGGAGTGGTCCCTGAAGCCTCCTGGAGAAGTGCCACCTGGGATTGGCTTTGGCATCTTCCTCTGTCCACCCCCTTTGGGCTGAGAGGGCTGTAGGGTGGGATCAGGCAGTCCCCGTAGAAGCAGGGGCTGGGGCCAGGTGAGTAGCTCTCACAAAAACCTTCTCTGTAGCTAGAACTGGCAGAACTGGGCCTATGTCTCCTGGGGAAAGATCAGGACCTTTCATCTAAAATAAACTGAATGGAACTAGACACAGTGGCTCATGCCTGTAATCCCAACACTTTGGGAGGCCAAGGCAGGAGGATCATTTGAGGTCAAGAGTTCAAGACCAGCCTGGCCAACATGGTGAGACCCTGTCTCTACTAAAAATACAAAAATCAGCTGAGGATGGTGGTGCATACCTGTAATCCCAGCTACTCGGGAGGCTGAGGCAGGAGAATCACTTGAACCTGGGAGACGGAGGCTGCAGTGAGCTGAGATAGCACCACTGCACTCCAGCCTGAACGACAAAGTGAGACTCTGTCTCAAAAATAATAAATAAATAAATAAATTGAATGCCCACTGCAAAGACTAAATAAGTGGCCATGGGCTTTCTGTGAGCACTGCTGGGGTAAGGGCAATGAGATTAGGAGAGCAGGGAGAGTCCCTCCTCTTTGCCTTGGTAACAGGGCAGCTTACAGGTCTATATTAGCAGCAGCTGAATAAGATTTTCCCTGGCCCTTCAGTTCTCAGGCACCGCCCAATCGCCGAATCTACAGGGCTGATTAGAGAAGGCTCTGCCCAGTTTGCCCTCCAGGTGGTGAGAGGCCAGCCAGGCCTGTTTTGTGAAATTCCAGGCTTGTTTTTGGCTCTGGTGCCGCTATACTACTCCCACTTCCTCTCACTCCTTTAGATCTTCACATAAAATCCTGAATTCCCTGCTAAAAGACTGAAAGCTCAGAGCACACCTAACTGTGGTGGACTTTCTGGTGAGAAGAAGAGACAGCATGAGGGTCAGGAGGCCCTCCCTCCTTCCATTTCCACCGTGATGAAAGCTGCCCACTGCTGAGAAGACCCTCCTGTCTGTGGAGTCTGAACCGCTCCTGGCCTCTAATTTTGGCCAGAGAGCAGCTATGTATGGAAAGGGCCCCTGGAGGCTGGAATGCCAGGAGGTGAATCCCGCCATGGGGTCAGGCAGGCAGGAAACTCCATGGAGGTGGGGAAAGCATCAGTCCTCTCATCCTGGTTCTCTCCTCACCATCTCACCAGGGGCAAAATTGAGGTAGGAAATTTGCATTCTGAGCAGGCAGTCTGAGACCACTATCAGACTCCAGTCCTCAGAGATTAAACAGGGATTCCATCCCCAGCCAAAACTCCATTTTCTGAACATAATGTCCTTATGCAGCTGCTGCTTGGATCACCGTAGCAAATCCTTTTTTTTTGAGATGGAGTCTCGCTCTGTCGCCCAGGCTGGAGTGTAGTGGCACAATCTCAGCTCACTGCAAACTCCACCTCCCAGGTTCAAGCGATTCTCTGCTTCAGCCTCCCAAGTAGCTGAGATTACAGACACCCACCACCATGCCCAGCTAATTTTTGTATTTTTAGTAGAGATGGGGTGTCACCATCTTGGCCAGGCTGGTCTTGAACTCCTGGCCTCATGATTCACCCACCTCGGCCTCCCAAAGTGCTGAGATTACAGGCATGAACCACCGAGTCAGGCGCAAATCTTTATACCAAAGGTCCCAGTCCCCCTGGCAATGTGATGGCTCCTGTCCTCTCATCAAGAGGTGGAGTCTAGCACCCAATGCAGCAGCTCACATCTGTAATCCCAGCACTTGGGGAGGCCAAGGCAGGAGGATTGCTTGAGCCCAGGAGTTTGAGGCCAGCCTGGGCAACATAATGAGACCACATCTCCACACACACAAAAAAAAGTTAAATAAAATAAAGAGGTGATGGAGTCTATGTCTCCATCCCCTTGAATCTGGGTGGTCCTTGTGACTTAGAATGTGGAGGAATTGTTCCATGGGAGTCCCAGAGCCGAGGCCTCAGAAGGCCTTGCAGCTCCCACCCTCGCTCTCGTGCCCTCCAGTTAGCCTAGCAGACTCTCAGATGTGAAGCTACTTGGAGAGCCAAGGTGCCCCAGCCAACAGCCAGAACCCCCTTCCAGATGTGTGAATGAGGCAAGCTTGGCCCACGCAGCTGTTTGAGGGACCACTAACTGTTCACAGCATTAGTGAGCTCAGGCAAGATCAGAGAAGAACTGCATGATAGCTCATAAAAGCCTGAGAAATAATACATTGTTTGTTGTTGACTTAAGGTACTCAATCTTGGGGTGGTTTATTATGCAGCAATAGATTATCAAAACCATCTTCTTGGCTGTCACCTGGAACCAACACACTAAGCCCAAGTGCCCACCCTGGGCTCCTACCTTGCCCCAGCATGCCCCACGCCCCAGGCTTGGGCTGCCATTCACATTCCAGTGACTCTGCCTTGAAATCATGGACCCTGGGGCCTAGGGCCAGACCCACTAACCCATTCCTTCACAAGCCCACCACCATTCAGTAATCACCAGGAGTAGCAAAACCAGCTACCCCAGACTCCCTGCTGTGGGCTCTGCCTGCTTCCTCTTTTCCTGGTACAGCAATGGCCTTCCATTATCTTTATCTCCAATCACTTCTCTAAATAACTTTATATGACAATAGATTAAAAGTTTAGTCATCTTTCTTTCCAATCCTGGTCTCTCAATTCCCTGAGACACATATGCAAAGGAACTTGGCTAAAGTACAGAATATTTGTGTTATTTCCCCAGGGGGCCCAAGGTGAGGATGGGTATGGAACAGAAGTGAGGAAAATTCAGAGGAGACCTCAAAGCTGGCAGTCCCCACCTCTATTAGTTTGCTCCTGAGAATTAGTTTGTAGGAAAATATTAGTGAAGTTGGCTTTGTTTCATTAAATATGCTGCTCAATCAAAAGTGATTATTTTACAGAAAATAGTCTACATTCTCAATGACCTTTTTTTTTTTTTTTTAATTGAGACAAGGTCTCTGTTGCCCAGGCTGGAGTGCAGTGGCACGATCTCAGTTCACTGTGGCCCCAACCTCCTAGGCTCAAGCAATCCTCCCACCTCAGCTTTCTGAGTAGCTGAGACTACAGGCACATGCCACCACGCCTAGCTAATTTTGTTTTCTTTTTGTAGAGACAAGGTCTCGCTATATTGCCCACACTGGTCTTCAACTCCTAGACTCAATTAAGCCTCCTGCCTCAGCTTCCCAAGTGCTGGAATTACAGGTATGAGCCACCATGCCTGGCCTTCAATTAACTTTCTAAGACATGTTCAAATAGCTAGTACTAGCCAGATAGATATATAGAAAAGAGGAAATTCAGGGACTTGGCTCAGGCAATTATGAAGCCTGAGAAGTTCCACAACAGGCCCTCTGCAAGCTGGAGACCCTAGGATGCTGGTAGTGTGACTCAGTCCAATCTGGAAAGCATCAGAATCAGGGAAGCCAACAGTGTAACTCTCAGTCTCAAGTCAAAGGGGTGTTGGGGAGGGGGTGTGATTACCGTAAGTCCTGGAACCCAGAGACCAGAGAACCTGGAATTCTAATGTCCAAGGGCAGAAGAGCATCCCAGCTCCAGGAGAGAGAGAGGAAGGAAATCATCTTTTCTCTGCCTTTTTTGCTTTATCCCAGCCCCCGCTGATTGGGTGGTGCCCACCCACATTGAGGATGCATCTGTTCCACTCAGTCCATTGACTCATATGCCAATCTCCTCTGGAAACACCCTCACGACACAGCCAGAAGTAGTGCTTTACGAACGCTCCAGGTATTCCTTAGTCTAGTCAAATTAACACCCAAACGGTCACACAGCCCAGTCTGCCTTCTCTCTTAGCAAAGACATTGTATATGAAAGCAGTTTTTTAGATTGTATGCTCTATAAAAATGTTAGCTAATTATATCATAAGCAAGACTAGAGTCCATACACAATATAGAATTTTAGTTTTGAGTAACTGTCTTTTGAATCACATAGATCTTAGGTTCAAATCCAGGCTTTACCTTAACTAGTGAAGTAACCCTAAACTACTCAGCTTCTCTGAGCGGCTATAAAATGACCTCAGGTGGTAGTGAGCATCAGAGATAATGCGTGTAAAGTGCCTAGCAGACCACCTGGCTCAGAGTAACTACAGCTTCTATTCATAATAAAAGCATAATAAATATTAGCTATTACTAGTCATAGTTTGTTACATACATGGAAGTTAAACTCTCTTGAGAAGGATAAGTTGTCTAAGGCTTTATCTCAGGCAAGCCAAGCACTGGAGTGCTGAACAAAGTTGTGACTTATTGACCCTTCTTCTGAGACTCGCCCCTCCCATCAGTACAACCCTTTTCCCTTCTGCATCACTTCCCTCTTGTGAGTTCCATATTTATTGAATTTGCCACCTGGATCAACCTTTCTCCACTTCTTGGGTGAGTTAGGTGTCCACCCACAAAGTTTGCCCATCCAAAACCTTGACCTCACAGTTCCTCGACATCCTCATTTTCCCCTCAGCCACCTATCCCCACAATTACACCCTGAACCTTGTCACCTTGCCCCACCTTGTCAACTCAAACACCCCACTCCAACCATAACTCCCTCACTTCCCAGCCTGCTTGCCCAATTATCCACACTACGGTCATCGTCAACCTTTTGGGAACCTTGATCCCATCAGCCTTTTTAACCATTAACTCCCTTCTGTGTTACTTCCTCTCTTTATAGCTGTAGTTTCATATTCCATCGTTTCTATCACACTCCTGCCAATATCCTAAGCTACTTTGTTCCTCTATTCTTCTGTCATATCTATTTGGCAAAACTCCAATGCTCTATAAACCCATTGATATACCTTCTCTGTGTTTAGGATGGGCACTTGAAATGTGCTGAAGAAATTGTCCAAGGAGTAGAATTGTCCTACAACAAATTCATGATCATCAACCTTAGGTGAGCTCTCAACATTGCTTTAAACAACTATTTTTTCTGGTCAACAACTCTCTACCATAACTATTTCAATTACTCTCCACTTTCCTCAAACTTCTCATCCTCCCACCTCCTCCCACAAGCTCAGCAGATGACCTTGCCTCCTATTTAACAAGAGATGATTAGAGTTTAGGGCTAAATCATGTGATTAGAGTTTAGGGCTAAACCCTGTGTGTGTGTGTGTGTGTGTGTGTGTGTGCGCGAGAGAGAGAGAGAGATATCAATCGTTTGTGTGTGTGTGTGTGTGTGTGTGTGTGTGTGAGAGAGATCACAAATATCTTCTCCCCATCCCAAGCTTTTCTTTTCATTCTCATAATGAACAGAAGTTCTTAATTTTAATGAAGTTCATTGTATAAATCTTTTTTTTTTTTTTTAGATGGGGTTTCACCATGATGGCCAGGCTGGTCTTGAACTCCTGATCTCAGGTGATCCACCCACCTCGGCCTCCCAAAGTGCGAGGATTACAGGCGTGAGCCACTGTGCCCAGCCATGTATAAATCTTCTTTATGGTTAATGTTGTGTCCTTTTTAAGAAATATTTTCCTACTTCAAGGTCATGAGGACGTTATCCTGTGTTATCTTTTGAATCTCGTCTATGCTCATTTGAAGACAGGATAGTGGTTCCCTTGGGGTGGGGAACAGTAACTGGGAGACACACAAAGGGGCTTAGAGGGTGCTGGTAGCATTCTATAGCTTGATCTGGGTCCTGATTACACAGATGTGTTCACTTTGTGAAAACTCATTGAGTTCCACACCTCTGCACATAAACTAACAATAACAGTTTTCTTTAAAAATATCCAGTGATTTGTACCTATGATATATAAAGAACTCCTAAGCTCAATAATAAAAGATAAATAATCTTTATTTCTTCCCTATCATTTCCCCAAAACACCTATTGAGACTACCAATGGCTTCTCTGTCAATACATCCAAAGGACTTCTTGTCCTTGTTTTCCTGGCCCTGTCAGCAGGATTACACAGACGGTGACTCCCATGTCCGTGAAACTCTGTTCTCAGGGCTTCAGCACCTGCAGTCTCCTCATTTTCCTCTCATCTTCCTAGTCACTCCTTCTCATTCCCACTGTCCTGACATAAAAATGTGGAGCTTCCCAAGACTCAGTTCTCACCCTCTCCTCTCCTCACTTTGTGCTCTCCCTGAGTGGTCTCTTTAGCTTTGGTGACCCATCACCAAGCCTATGCTGACAGCGTGCCTCTGAGCTGCAGGCAGATGAGCAGCTGCCTAGCGGACACTCCACTTCGAGGTCTTTCAGCCCCTTGATCTCCGAATGTCTACACATGAATTCATGACCTTCTCCTGGCTCTTCTCCAGGATTCCCCGTGTTCCCTGTCTCCGTGAGTGGCACCATCGTCCTCTCTGTGTGCCAGCCAGACACCACGGGTTCATTCCTGGCAACTCCTTACCATAACAAGTCCTACCCATAACCTACGAGGCCCTACACAGTCTGGGCCCCGGCCCCTCTCTGGCTTCATCCGCAGTAGCTCTCCCTCTTCCTTCTTCTTTTCCAGCCACACTGGCCTCCTTGCTGACCCTCAAGCAAATACAGTGTGCTCCAACCTCGGAGTCATTGTACTTGTTTCTTCATCAGGAATGTTTTTTCCGTAGATATCCACAAGACGAGCTCCCTCACTTCCTTTATATCTTTACTCAAAAAGTCACCTTTTAAATATGGCCTTCCCTGCCCGCCCTATCTGAAATTGCAACATCCCATGCTCACAAGCACCTGAATCCTTTTATCTTCCTTCCATGCTTTATTTTTCTTCTGAGCATTTATCAAATTCTATGTATTTCACTTACATGAGTTATTCTGTCTCCCTTACTGTAAGGTAAGCCCCATGAGGACAGGGATTTTTACCTGTTTTTACTGTTGAATCCCAATGCCTTGAACAGTGCCTGGCACATAGTAGGTCTCAGTCAATATTTGTTGAGCGAGTGAAGGAATGTCTCAACTCTCGTAGCTAATCCATCTAGTCAGCTCCTTCTTCCTCCTACTGTCATAGAAACAGGTGCCCAGATATCTGCACACTATCTCAGCTGCAGAGAGCCACCTTCCCAGGGAGGCCACACCCAATGACCAATCAAGGTAGGGGCATGAACATCGGCCGTTTTGTGCTAACAAGGCACACCTGGCAGGCTGGCTACACCCTGAGCTGGCCAAGGCTTTGACCTACCTGCATTGCACGTGGGCTTCTC
Organism: Plecturocebus donacophilus; assembly: GCA_004027715.1. NCBI lineage: Eukaryota > Metazoa > Chordata > Mammalia > Primates > Pitheciidae > Plecturocebus > Plecturocebus donacophilus. The sequence goes on along the minus strand of PVKP010018257.1, from coordinate 20,113 downwards.
TTTCTCTCCCCTCTTCCACAAGAATGAATAAATATTCTGTCCACCAAACTCCATCTCCCTGCTTGCTCCCAGGAATCCAAACTGCAACAACCAACCGTCATTTCTCACCAGCTTAGTCTGTAACTCTAGCTGGTTTTCCTGCTCTCCATCTTCCCCCTCTATTCCATCCCCCTCTGCAGCCACAGCGATTTTTTTCAAAAACAGACTCAATCCCATGCCCAAAACCCTTAGTAGTTTCCTGTTGCCCTTAGCATAAAACCTAAACCTTTAATATAAGCTAGAAGACCTTGTGTGAACTAGTCCCTCCCTATCGCAACTGCCTGGATCCCTGACCCTTCTTCAAGTGCTTGACCCTCTACCCAGAGAGGCTGTTGTCCGAATGTCCTGGGGTTTTACACGTGCTTTTAGCCTTGCCTAGATGAAGGGTCCTCAATCCAGGCTGCACATTAGAATACCCTGGGGAGGTTTTTTTTGTTTTTTGTTTGTTTGTTTTTTCAAATCCCAAGAATCTCTGGAGGTAGCACTCAGGCATTGGTATTTTTTAAAGCTTCCAGATGATGTCAATACACAGTTAAGGCTGGGAGTCACTGGTGTAGAAACTTGCTACTTAAAGTGAGTTCCCAGACCAGCAACTCTGGAGCCACTTGGGAGCTCGTTAGAAACACAGAATCTTGGGCCCCCACTCCGCAAGGTGTCCAGGTGATTGGAATGCCCATTAAGGGGCTGACCTAGAGCACTGCCCACCGCGCCCTCCTCACTCCACGTGCCCAACCCACACTCACCCTCTCTCTCAGTGAAGCCTTCCCTGACTCAGGTGGATCCCATGCTGCTCTTGGGGCACCCTGTACTTCTTCATGGCTTTTCTCACAACAGAGCTTCAGTCATTGTGCACTGATTCTGTTGATGTCTGTGTCCTCTAGTAGAAAGTGTGTTCCACTGGGGCAGGATTCAGTTCTGCCTTGTCCACTATTGCGGCCTCAGCACCGAGAAACATGCCTGACACATAGTAAGGCTTTAGTAAGTATTTATTGAATTTTGAAGCTACTCCTAGGCAGCCCAGAGCTCTTCCAAACAGTGTTCACTATGAGACATTTCTGGCTCTGGTGGAGAAGGTAACGGAGTAACAGGGATGAAGTCTTGCTTGCTGTGAAAGGAGGTTTCCAGGGACGTATGAGAAATGGCATGGTAGCCCCTGGAGGTCAAGAATCTCCATGGTAAACTGGTGGTGCTGGAGCTAGAAGGACATGGGAGCTGTAAGAGATATGATGTGCCACCTGGATGAGGACAGCCACCACCAGCAGGGGACAAAAGGGCAAAGGAGGAAAGAGGTGAGGTCTAGAACGGTGGAGGTTTAGGAGTGTTCAGTGATCAGAAGATGCAGCACAGACAGGTTCCTGTGCATGTGAGACCCTCATTCTTGGTAGATTTATTGATCTCAGAATTTTCTTTCCAGACACATACATGCACACATATATTCTTTTGCACTGGAAGTCTTGAGCACGCCCCTCTCACTGAATAGGAAACTCTGGTTTTAGTGATACCTCCGTCCAGCTGCAGAAAGGCACTATCCTAAGACAGGGAACATGATTTTTTTTTTTTTTTTTTTTTTTTTTTTTTTTTTTTTTTTTTTTTTTTTTTTTTTTTTTTTTTTTTTTTTTTTGCTATGCAAAAAGCTGCAGAAACACAATTTTTAGTAGAGAACTGGAATAGGACAAGCTACTGATCTCAGGCATGGATGAAGGATTGAGCTCCCCAGACTGGGGCCCCCAGCCCCTTGGATGTCAGCAAAGTGGTGGGTGCAGGGATGAGCCAAAGTGGTCTCCCAAGTCCCTGATGAGCATACACTCCATGGTGGCCTTGAGAAGGTGACAATGGAGCTCCAAACGAACTTCTCTTCTCGGATGAGGATTATTAGTTTGGAAACAATGAGGGGTTGATTCCTCTTAAACTACTAGTGAAGAGCCTGGACTCCCACGGCTTCATGGCCACTAACCTTGTCTGTCTCCTCACAACCGCCCCCAGCTTAAGGAGTCACTCATTACTCATTCATTTGGCAAATATTTGCTCAGTATCCAGTGCATTCAGGCACTGTGCTAAACCCTGGTGATACAGTGGTGAAATAAAGATTATCAGGGCCAGGCACAGCAGCTATTGCCTGTAGTCCCAGCACTTAGGGAGGACGAGGTGGGAGGATTGCTTGAGCCTAGGGGTTCAAGACCAGCCTGGACAACATGGTGAAACCCTGTCTCTACTAAATATACAAAAAAATTAGCTGAGTGTGATGGTGTGCACCTGTAATCTCAGCTACTTGGGAGGCTGAGGCAGGAGAACTGCTTGAACTTGGGAGGTGGAGGTTGCAGTGAGCCGAGATCACACCATTGCACTCCAGCCTGGGTGACAGAGCAAGACTGTGTCTAAAAATAAAAATAAGAAAAGAATTAGCTGGACATGATGGCATGTGCTAGTAATCGTAGCTACTCTGGAGCCAGAGGCAGGTGGATGGCTTGAGTCCAGGAGTTGGAGGCTGCAGTGACCTATAATTGCGCCAGTGCACTGTAGCCTAGAGCAAGACTTTGTCTTAAAATAAAATAAAATTATTCCCTGTTGTCCCAGAGCTCAGAGTCTGGGTTTTAAACTTTATTAAGAAGAGTTGTCAGTCACATAGCCCAGGGTTCACAAGGCCCAAGCTGTCTTTAAAATTCATTAATTAGGTTTTTCCTTCACAAAAGCAATGTGTGTTTATTGCATTTAAAAATACAAAAAAGTAGAGGAGAGAAACAAATACCCATTTTTAAACTAGCAGACTGACACATCATATGTATGTATATGTGTGTTTGTGTATATATGTATATATATAAATAATTCTTGTTTCTAAAGCTGTGATCATAGTAGATATACAAATATAGCCTTTTTTCACTTACCATTATATCTTATGCATTTCCCTTGTTATTTTAAATTTTTTAAAGCATCAACTTAATGGCATATAATATGCCAAAGAATGCACATTTTATTTAGCCATTCCTTGAGTTTAGGACATTTTGTTAATTTCTATTTATCAATGTCATATATAGTACTTATCAAACATCTATATGTGTAAAACTTAACTTAGATTTCCAGAACTGAGGTTTGAGGGTCAAAGGTGGAGGAAGGGAAAAGGGAACATTTTAGGGGGTCTCATTTTATTCTTGCTTATGCTGACATGTTTTAGAATTCAACACAACTCCTCAGATTTTAGAATACCACACCAGGCTGAGCGAGGTGGCTCATGCCTATAATCACAGCACTTTGGGAGGCCAAGGCAGGCAGATCATGAGGTCAGGAGTTCGAGACCAGCCTGACCAAAACGCTGAAACCCCATCTCTACTAAAAATACAAACCTTAGCCAGTCATGGTGGTGCATGCCTGTAGTTCCAGCTATTCAGGAGGCTGAGACAGGAGAATCGCTTGGACCTGGGAGGCAGAGGTTGCAATGAGCCAAGATCGGCCACTGCTCTCCAGCCTGGGCCACAGAGCAAGACTCAGTCTCAAAACAAACAACAGAAAAAAACCTCACCTTTGGCTGGGCACGGTGGTACAAGCCTGTAATCCCAGTACTTTGGGAGGCCGAGTCAGGTGGATCACCTGAGGTCAGGAGTTCGAGACCAGCCTGGCCAACATGGCAAAACCCCGTCTCTACTAAAAATACAAAAATGAGCCAGGCATAATGGTGTGTGCCTGTAATCCAGCTACTAGTGGGGCTGAGGCAGTAGGATCGCTTAAACCTGGGAGGCAGAGGTTGCAGTGAGCCGAGATTGTGCCACTGCACTCCAACCTGGACAACACAGCAAGACTCCATCTCAAAAACAAAAGACCACACCTTTGCAGTAGGCACAGCCACACCCTCAGACTCTGGAAAAGGCAGGCCTCTATGGCCAATAACTCTGCTCTTCACCACAAATGAACAAGTTGATTGGATCAGGTTTGACTGTGTGACCCATAATCAGCCAGTCCATTGACTGGCTAGAAACCAATTATATTTCTATCCTCTGAAAAATTGAACTAGGAGACACAGAGACCACAGGAAATAGGTGGCCTGAGGGCTTATGGAGAAAAGACATTAAATCAAAGTTAAGATGACAAACACATAAAAGATGTTGGCCTGGAGGGAAAGGGAGAAAGGGGAGATGTGCCTAGAAAAACAGAGAAGAGAAAGTGGCCTTTGTTTCTGCTGGCATTCCACTACCTGCCCCAGGCCAGCTCTATTTCCTGCCTTTGTGTTTTGAGAGATACCCCGTTTCCCCTTCCCTCAAATAAATCTCACTTATCACTTGATCTAACTTGATTAGGCCTCTGTTCATTTCAACCAAAAGATCAGTGATTAAACCGATGGAATGTCATTTCTCCTTAGAGTCAAAGAACATTAGAACTGAAAAAGGTCACTGTACAATAAACAAACCCCTCCCCTGCTCAGCAGTGGCCATGAGGACCATGAGATTGGCCCCGCCCAGCTCCAGAAGAGGCCTGGGAGCCAATCAGGTGAATCCCACTCACCTGGCCACAATGATAGACTCTGCTAGCTCCTAATAGTGATGGGTTCAGGAATAGGCATTTGACCTAAGATGGTCCCATCAAAGCAAATAGTCCTCATCTGTGTACTAACAAGAACGAGGAGAACTCCGTTCAATATTACAAAAGTAGTGCACGTTTCCTGAAAAAAATAAAAGTTAAATACGGGAAAAGCTGAAGAAATAAAATAGCCTCTCAACCAGCGGGATTTGACAGTGCGATGTCTCACAAAAAGTTCTCCACTCCCAGACATGGGTCCCTCAGCTTCCTGCCTCAGAAGCACAGCAGCAAGCATCGTGGGAAGGTGAAGAGCTTCCCTAAGGATGACCCTTCCAAGCGGGTCCACCTCACAGCCTTCCTGGGATACAAGGCTGGCATGACCCACATCATGTGGGAAGTCGACAGGCCAGGATCCAAAGTGATCAAGAAGGAGGTGGTGGAGGCTGTGACCATTGTGGAGACACCACCCATGGTGGTTGTGGGCATTGTGAGCTACATGGGAACCCCTCGAGGCCTCCGGACCTTCAAGGCTGTCTTCTCTGAGCACATCATCGATGAGTGCAAGAGGCATTTCTGTAAGAACTGGCATAAATCCAAGATGAAGGCCTTTACCAAGTACTGCAAGAAATGGCAGGATGAGGATGACAAGCAGCAGCTAGGAAAGGACTTCAGCAGCGTGAAGAAGTACTGCCCAGTCATCCGCGTCATTGCCCACACCCAGAGGCACCTGCTTCCTCTGCACCTGAAGAAGGCCCACCTGATGGAGATCCAGGTGAACGGAGGCACTGTGGCCAAGAAGCTGGGTTGGGCCTGCGAGAGGCTGGAGGAGCAGGTATCTGTGAACCAAGTGTCTGGGCAGGAGGAGATGATCAATGTCATCGGGGTGGCCAAGGGCAAACGCTACAAAGGGGTCACCAGTCGTTGGCACACCAAGAAGCTGCCCCGCAAAACCCACCAAGGCCTGTACAAGGTGGCCTGTATTGGGGCATAGCATCCTGCCCGTGTGGCCTCCTCTGTGGCATGTAATGGGCAGAAAGGCTACCATGACTGCACTGAGATCAACAAGATCTGTAAGATAGGCCAGAGCTACCTTATCAAGGACGGCAAACTGATCAAAGACCAATGCCTCCATTGACTATGACCCATCTAACAAGAGCATCAAGCCTCTGGGTGGTTTGTCCACTATGGTGACACTTCATAGAAACTGATTGGTTTCTAGCCAGCCAATGGACTGGCTGATTTGGGGTCATGCAGTCAAACCTAATCCAGTGACTTTGTCATGCAGAAAGGCTATGTGGTGGGAACTAAGAAGCAGGTGCTCACCCTCTGCAACTCCTTGCTGGTACAGACCAAATGGCGGGCTCTGGAGAAGATTGACCTTAAGTTCATTGACACCACCTCCAAGTTTAGTCATGGCTGCTTCCAAACCATGGAGGAGAAGAAAGCATTCATGGGACCACTCAAGAAAGACCAAATTGCAAAAGAAGAAGGAGCATAATGCCAGGAACAGATTTTGCAGCTGGTGGGGTCTCAGTAAAAGTTATTTTCCACTGGATAAAAAAAAAAAAAGAAATAGCCTTGCTGGTAATCAGGAAAATGTCAAAGAAAATCAGTGAGACATCACTTTTCATTCCACAGATTGGTAATTTTTTCCTTTTGATCCACTGTTGACAAAGTTATGGGAAACACTTCTGTAATACAGTTGGGAATATCAATTATTACAGCCCCTCTGGAAGGCAAATTGATATCTGTTGAAGATTAAAATCTTAGAACCAGGCCAGGGATGGTGGCTTATGCCTGTAATACCAGCACTTTGGGAGGCTGAGGCGGGTGGATCACCCGAGGTCAGGAGTTCGAGACCAGCCTGGCCAACACGGTGAAACTCTGTCTCTACCAAAATTACAAAAATTAGCCAGGCATGGCCAGGCACGGTGGTGCATGCCTGTAATCCCAGCACTTTGGGAGGCCAAGGCGGGCGGATCACCTGAGGTCAGGAGTTCAAGACTAGTCTGGCCACCATGGTGAAACCCTGTCTCTAAAAAAATTTAAAATTAGCCAGGCATGATGGTGCTTGCCTGTAATCCCAGCTACTCAGGAGGCTGAGGCAGGAAAATAACTTGAACCCAGGAGGTAGAGGTTACAGTGAGCCGAGATCATGCCATTGTACTCCAGCCTGGGCATCGCAGCAAGACTCCATCTAAAAAAAAAAAAATCCTAGAACCCAGTAGTTCCTCCATATCTGCTCTGGGGAAACCCTTGCACATGTGACCAAGGAGTTACATTCAAGGGTGTTCACTGAAGCATTATATGCAATAGGTTAAAATTAGAAATAACCTAAATGTCCACGAGAAAAGGAATAGCCACGTATATAGTTCTCAATTTCTCCGTACCTACTTCAATGCTTTTTTTAAAGCCACACTACGGACTAGTATGCTATAGTTAAAAGAATGAAGTAGACCAAATTGTCCTAACACCCAGCAAGTACCTGTTGAGTGAAAATGCAAGTTGCAGAAAGAAATGTACAGCCCAATGTCATTTGTAGATTTTTTTAAGCCATTCACACAAAACAATCTTATTCTTATTCATGTGGTTTCTGTGTATGAATGTGAATACATAGGAAAGAAGTGATGGTCAAGGGGACAGTTTAATCATAAAATAGTAACTTTGTATAAAAAGAATGCAATAACATGTTAATTGTATAATTTTACATTAATGCAATTAATGTTTTAAAAATACATGTGCAAGGCCAGGCACAGTGGCTCATGTCTGTAATCCCAGCACTTCAGGAGGCTGAAGTGGGAAGATTACTTGAGCTCAGGAGTTTGAGACCATCCTGGGCAACATAGTGAGACCCAGTCTCTACATAAAATAGAAAATTAGCCTGATGTGGTAGCATATACCTGCAGTCCCAGCTACTCAGGAGGCTGAGATAGGAAAAGGATTGCTTGAGCCCGGAAGGTCAGGCTGCAGTGAGTAGTGATGACGCCACTGCATTCTAGCCTGGGTAGCAGAGCAAGACCCTGTCTCAAAAAACATGGATATGCGTGTGTATGTATACACACATACAAAAGAAAATTTGGAAAACATGCAAAGAACAAAGAAGTAAATAAAATAACCTCCAGTACTACCTCAATTGCTAACCCTCTGGAGCTCTTCCTTCCAGTGGTTTTTGGACAGAATCAGGAGTCTGTTCAGGATCACTCGAAGCATATCCAATCAGGCTATCAGCTGCCCTTCTGCCCACAGGAGAGTCTGGGACCATTCAATCCAGAGAACTTCTCATCTAAACAGCACGTTGGCTCTATGGAGTCATTTGAATCACCCACCCTTTGTGATTCAAAATACTAAACCAAGTTATGAATTATATATCCCATGACTATTTCAATCCTTTTTTTAAAGCAGTCAATGTCAAAACCTTTCCAAACAAATGCTCCCCTCCCTTTCTTTGTTCGGGCATTTGTTTTGTCTTGTTATGTTTTGCTTTGTTTTGTTGAGATTTTTCATGTCATTGCTTCTTGGTGCCCTAAACCCACACACAGTCTGCCTCTTAACTGACCCTGTACTGCTTCTCTCCCCACCCCCAAGAAGGCTGTGTTTGCAAAGACACACCCAGCTTGCCTGCCCCCACCCCGCCCCACATCTATTCCTCCTGTCTCAGTCTTGCCATTGTGTCCAGGGCAAGCTACAGAACAATGAATTCTTAGCAGATGATGGTGTTGCCCTGTCTCCATGTTCTGCACCAACCCCAGTTATGCCTGGCATCCGGGAGTCAGCGTTTTGTAGGCTTCTGTGACATTTGAGAGCTCACATCCCACTTCTTTCAGCATTTGGAGCAGGAAGGACAGAAGGCTGCTCTTGTCACCACCAATGAGCTCATCCTTCTCTGAGAGGCCATAAGAAAGCAAAATTTCACCCCATGAATCAGGAAGCCTGAACTCATGAAAAAGCACACATTCCCCAGCTGCCTGACCCACCGGCTGACCTTTCCATAAAAAGGAAACCTAGATGAGGCCTCCTCCCTAGAATGAAATAACTGATTAAACAAGGAAAAGATATTTTTTACTAAAACAAACGCTTCACCCCATCGACCTGAATCCTTTGATTTCTGTATACCTTCCAATGTCAGAACACTTTCTTTTCAGTCCTCTTGGGGATGAAGACACACATTTCTGGGAGCCTTTCCCAACTTCAGCACTTGGGGCAGCGCAACCATAAGCAAGTCACTTAACCATTCCAGTTTCTTAATTTAGAAATTTAATCTTAAACTAGAACACTCATTCCTATCTTTTTGCATTGTTGAAAGGGTTCGTTCTATAATCCTAGTACAAAATGCCCCCTCAGCATCATTCACTATCTCATAATAGTGGCTGCCCAACTGGTAGATAAATGGCACTGTGGAATTCAGATTGACCCTCCTTGGCTGTCTAGGAAGGAAGTAATATAACGAAAGGCCAACAGCACGTGTCCTTGGGAGGCTGTCTAGGAAGGAAGTAATGTAACATAAGGCCAACAGCACATGTTCCAGAGAGTTAGACTGCCTGCCTTTAAACAGTCTCTCCAACATCTACTGGTGGTGGAATCATGAACAATTTCTCAAGTTCTCCAAACCTTAGGTTCTTCGAATTAAAAGTAGGGAGGTGGAAATAAATAATGCTGTGAGTAAAGGAAATGATGCACACAAAGCACTTAGCACAGTGATTTTGATAAGATTTTGATTCTAAGATGTTGGCTATTCTTACTTTGGTGGTTACTATGGTAATACTGTGTAAGTGCACTGTTGGAGATCAGAATCATTAGTTTCATCCATAGTACGATCACACATTCCCTGGAGCCGCGTCAGGTGTGGAAGACTGTCAAAGTTGGTATAGCCAACTGTGGATTAATAAGGGCTCTTTGAATTACAAGTGTCAGATGTTCAACTCAAAACTAATTTTAATGAAAAAAGGGATTCATTAGCTCTTGGCAGGGTTCAGTCATTGGCAGGGATGAAGTTTGCTTGGAGCATGACTGGCTTCAAAGACTCAAAGTCATTAGGGCTCTCTAACTCCTTCCCTCAGTCCTGCTTCTCTCTGTAGATTGGTCTCCTTCCTTCTTCAGTAGATGACCTCCTCTATGGAGCAAGTCACCCCAGAGGAAAGACAGAGCTTCTCTCTTCATACATCTGTGTGTGAAATCCAGGGAAAGATTCCAGTTGGCCCTGTTTGGATCATATGCCCACCCCTGGACCCATTATTGTGGACAAATAGATGGCATATTCTGATTGACCAAGCCTAGCTCTATGCCTTTGGCCAGGGTGCTCTTCCTACCATGTAGAATGGGGGTTGTTCAGATCCACAGAGGAGACAGGCTGACACTGTTACCAGAAAGGAAGAGAGTGAAGAATATTGATCACATCAACAGTTGCCTAGTGTAGACAACATCTAGGGGTCATGTTTCTTTTTTTTCTCCACATTCAAGGTTCAGCTTTATTACTTGACACATTTCCAATGTCTAGAACACTGATTCCTCTAAATTCAACTAATTAAAATTTATTAGTATGTAACATCTAATGTAATGCCAATGTGTGATAGTCCCTGAAAACCATTTCTAAGTTAAGAATGAAACATAAAGCATATTATATATCATTAAACACAGATAGTTTCTATTCGATCAGGTCCACAGTCAACAATCAGCAAGACAAGTCTTTTGAAAATTCTTCAAACTCTTCTGTTAAATCTTCTGTTGTTTTCTATGATGGGGGAAGGAATGGAAATTCCCACTGTTTTTCTACCTCCATACATGCTTGTGATGCTGGAGTTATTTGCACAAATTCTTTAAGGTCATAAGCCTTGCTCTTCAAGATGAATCTCTCAGTAAGAAGGTCACAGGAGATATCTCATGCAGAGAGGAGGTCTGGTGCCCAGATGCTTATTCTATGTTCCTGGAACTCCTTGAACAATTTGGTCTTTTGGTGAGTTTTTTCCAGAACTCGTCAGAGTAAAAACTTCAGCCAGAGCACCAAAGTTGTTACTATTTTGAGTGCCACGAAGCCGTTCTGGTTGTTAGACAGCAGTTGGCCTCCTGTATTTCTGTAGCCACCATGTCTTTTGCTGTGTCAAGTATCCTATTGTGACCTTCATCTTCAGGTGATAGCATTTCCAACTCTTGCAGGATTCTAGAATGCTCTCCTTTCATTAGAATATCCAGTAAACTACCCGCTGTAATATATGGGCAATCTTGGCATATAATAAAAATATATATATATATCAAAACAAAATATGGATGCTGGAAACTACTGGAAAGCTCAGCATCCTCCCCATAAGTTCAGTCACTTAAATTTGAATCATCCTTGCTAATAGTTGTCTATGATGCAAATATAACACTGGAATAACATGATTCCTTTGGCCTTCTTGGAACCTCCACAAGACAGTCACTCCAGACTGAAGCCATTGAGTTGTTACCCCCAGTCTTACAGGACAGTGGCAGAGTTCTTCTACCACAGGATCTTCGGAATGGAGAAGTCTCCATATTGCTGGCCATCTGGTCTTCTTTCAGACTCCCCTGACTATAACAAGCCAGCTGGTCAGCTTTCCTTCAGATCCTTTAACTATTTTTAACAGGCCAGTCTGCCTCTGTTCTCTTCCTAAATTATTGCTTTACAATTATCTTAGCACGTCTGTGACTTCCGTTTATTTTCCTCAATGGGAATGTTGAAGTCTTTGGCATCAATGACTACAGGGTTTTCTTTCTCACTAGGATGGTAGCCATGGTTCTCCCCATCTCTGCAAGGGGTGTGATTCGGCCTTCTGCTCTGCAATCTTTTGTGAGTCTGTCACGAAATCTATCCTCTGACTCAGGCTCTGAGCTTGCTCTAAACTAAGAGTCTGCACTGCACCCCTAAGTGCAATAGCCTCTTTGCAACTTTATAATAAATAGTCTCTGTTATAAAGCATGGCACTTCATATCTTTTAGTCCCCCTATGGACTGGTAGCCATTATTCTTAGATCTACTCCTTTAAGTACTAAAATCACTAATATTTAATAATTACAGAGTAGTCAGGAGTCACAGGAAGTAAAAAGAAAGCTCCTGGGTCCTTTCTCTGCAAGTGCCTTATCTATTGATTCAAAACTTCTGGAAGGGATGTCTATTGTCCTAACTAAAGAGCTTTCAGGAAAGCTCGGAGGTAGAAATTCCAAACTTGTAGGAGAAGCCTGGCCCCAGAGGCATCTGCTTTATTCTCCACAAGGTGTTGGTCTTGCTGCTGCTTAGCATCCTTTGCTCTTCTTTGCTTTTCCCTTTTTTCTTCACCTGGGAACTGCTTTTCTCCTTTCTTTCTCTTTTTCCTTTTTCTGCCCTTATTTGTCATAATCATTTAGGGCCTCAAAGAGGTTTAAGGCAAAGAGACTTGCATACCAAATTGAAGCGGACCCTAAATCCAATGACTAGTATCCTAATAAAAAGAGGAGAATCCCAGCCACATGGAGATGGAGTGCCTTTCCACCTCATCCTCACCCCACTCTCCCCCCAGAAAAAAAGTCAGCAGTGGTTGGTTGCGATTCTGGTTGCATGACTCTGTGAATGGTACGTTTCATATTTTTTGAGACAGGGTCTCACCCTGTTGTTGCCCAGGCTGGCGTGCAGTGGTGCAATCATGGCTCACTGCAGCCTTGACTTCCCAGCTCTAGCAGTCCTCCCACTTCATCCCCACAAGTAGCTGGAATCACAGGTGTGCACCACCACACCAGATAATTTTTTTTTAATTTTTTGTAGAGACAGGGTCTCCTTATATTGCTCAGTCTGGTCTTGAACTCCTGTGCTCAAGTGATCCTCCTGCCTCGGCCTCCCAAAGTGCTGGGATTACAATAGTACATTTTAAATGGGTAAATTATGTGATATGCAAATGATATTCAATAAAGCTGTTATTTTTTAAAATTGTGTCCTGACCTGCCAGTGGCCTTGTTTCCTCCCACTTTCAGGACCAGCTGCAAAGGCCTCTCTACGCATTCCTTACAGCAGTGTTTGTCCTACCCATGCTTCTCCAGCTTTTCTCCAACATGGATCCCAGCCCTGGAGCCTGCACCCCACTCTACCACTCTGCCAGATCCAGACAGAGAGGAAGAGAGGGGGGGAGGAGAAGAGGGAGAGTGGGGAGAGAGAGGGGATAAAATGCTTCAAAGAGAAAGTACCATAGAAAATAATAGCCTGGACCTACTGAAGGGCATTTTAGGTTGCTTCCACTTTTCCCCCTACAAAGAAACTGTCATTCAGTGTTACTTGTGCACTAGTGTGAGTTCCTCTAGGATATAGATGAGAGTGGAATTTCTGGATTATAAGGTATATGTTCAACTCCCCTAGATATTAATAGTTTATTCTCCAAAAAAGGTTGAAATAATTTACAATCCTACCAGCAATGTATGAGAGTTCTCATTTTCCCACATCCTCCCCAGTCCTTGGTATATCAGACTTAATGGTTTTTTCAGCACGATGATTATAAAATATTATCTCATTGCTTAAAGGGGCATTTCTTTCTCTAATTATCAGGTGAGGCTCTGTTCATAAGTTTATAAATATACAGGTTCTTTCTGTATGAATCATCCATTCATATCCATTGTCATTTTTCTAGGGGCAGTCTTTTACTTTGTGGCGTGTAGATCTACATATATCCTGGGTTCTAATCAATTGTCAGTTATGTGCATAGCAAACATCTTCACTCAATCTGTGCCTTGTCTTTCACTTTAGTTATGATGCCTTTTATTATTTGACAAGTTTTTTGTTTGTTTGCTTATTTGTTTCAGAGGAGTTTTGCTCGTCTCCCAGGCTGGAGTACAATGGCATGATCTCGGCTCACTGCAACCTGCAGGCGATTCTCCTGCCTCAGCCTCCTGACTGGCTGAGACTACAGGCATGCACCACCACACCTGGCTAATTTTGTATGTTTAGTAGAAAGGGGGTTTCTCCATGGGCCAGGCTGGTTTTGAATTCCTAACCTCAGGTGATCTGCCCACCTTGGCCTCCCAAAGTCCTGGGATTACAGGCATGAGCCACTGCACCCAGTCTATTTGACAAGTTTTAATTTTAATGTTGTCAAATATTCCTTTTGGGTTCATGGAAATTTTTTGTTTTCTTTGGCAAATCCATCTCTACTTCATAAAAATATTCTTCTATATGTTCCTTTTTAAAGTTGTATACTTTTTTCTACACTTGGGCTTTAATCCATATAGGATTTATTTTATGTGTGCTGTGAAGTAGGAATTCAACTTGATTTTTCTCTAGATAGCCACTGCTTCCAGTATATTTACTGGATAGTCCTTTGTTCCCCTATAATTTGTAGTGGCTCTGCTATCAAATCCAAGTTCTCACATACAAATGGAGACCTCAGAAATTCATCCCCCATGACAAGAGTGCCGACAACACACAATGCGAAGAGGATAATGTCTTTAATAAATAGCATTGGGAAAACTGGATATCCACATGCAGAAGAAGGAAATTTGACCCTTATCTCACAAAAGTCAACTCAAAATGGATTAAAGGCTTAGACATAAGACCGGAAGTTGTAAACCTAATAGAAGAAAACATATATAAGAAAAAAGGTATTTGGGCCAGTTGAGATGGCTCACACCTGTAATCCCAGCACTCTGGGAGGCCGAGGAGGGTGGGTCACGATGTCAGGAGTTGGAGACCAGTCTGGCCAACATAGTGAAACCCCTCTTTACTAAAAATACAAAAAATTAGCTGGAGGTGGTTGTGTGTGCCTGTAATCCCAGCTACTCGGAAGTCTGAGGCAGGAGAATCACATGAACGCAGGAGGCAGAGGTTGCAGTGAGCTGAGATTGTGCCATTGCACTCCAGCCCAGGCAAGAGTGCAAGACTCAGCTGGGCGCAGTAGCTCATGCCTATAATCCCAGCACTTTGGAAGGCTGAAGTGGGAGGATCATCTGAGGTCAGGAGTTCAAGAATAGCCTGACCAACATTAAGAAACCCCGTCTCTACTAAAAATACAAAATCAGCCGGGCATGGTGGTGCATGCCTGTAATCTCAGCTACTCAGGAGGCTGAGGCATGACAATGGCTCGAACTTGGGAGGCAGAGGTTGCAGTGAGCCAAGATTGCACCATTGCACTCCAACCTGGGCAACAAGAGCAAAACTCCTTCTAGAAAAAAAAAAAAGTGAGACTCTGTCTCAAAAAAAAAAGAAGGTATTTGTCATTGGTCTGGGGAATGATTTTTTGGGGGTATGACACCAAAAGCACAAGAAAGAAAAGCAAAAATAGACAAATGGGATGGCATCCATCTAAAAAGCTTCCACACAGCCAAGGAGACAATCAACAGAATGAAAAAGCAACCTATGGAATGGAGGAAAATATTTTCAAACCATGACTCTGATAAGGGGCTAATATTCAAAGTATATTAAAAAAAAATACTCACGTACCTCAATAGCCAAAAAAAAAAAAAAATTGAAATGGACAAAGAACCTGAATAGACATTTCTCAAAAGAAGACATACAAATGGCCGGTAGGAGCCAGGCACTGTGGAACGCACCTGTAGTCCCAGCTACTCAGGAGGTCGAGGTGCAAGAATTACTTGAGCCCAGGAGTTCAAGTCCAGCCTGGGAAACATAGACCCCATCTCGAAAAAAAAAGAAAAAAAAGACACACAAATGGCCAACATGTATATGGAAACGTGTGCTGAACTTCACCAATCACCAGGAAAGTGCAAAGAAAAACAGTGGGATACACCTCACACCTGTTAGAATGGCTATTATCAAAGAGGAAAAAAATAACAAGTGTTAAGGACGTGTAGAAATGAGAACCCTTTTATGCTGTTGTTGGGAATGTAAAGGTTGGTATAGCCATTACAGAAAACAGTGTGGAGCTTCATCCAAAAAATAAAAGTAGAACTACCTTATGATCCAGCAATCCCACTCCTGGGTATATATTCAAAAGATATGAAATTAGTATCTTGAAGGAATATCTGCACTCTCATGTTCATTTCATCATTATTCACAATAGCCAACACATAGAAACAACCTAATTGTCTGTTGATGGATGATGGGATAAATAAAGTAAGATATATATATAGATATCTACATATATATATCACATACTGGAATACTATTCAGCCTTTAAAAAGGAAGGAAATCTTGTCATTTGGAACAACACAGATAAACTTAGAGGACTTTATGCTAAGTGAAATAAGCCAGACACAGAAAGAAAAATACTGTCTGATTTCGCTTATCTGTAGAATATAAAAATGTTAAACTCTTAGAAGAATATAAACATGTTAAACTCTTAGAAACAGAGAGTGTAAGAATGGTGATAACCAGGGGCTGGGAGAATGGGGATTGGGGAGATGTTGGTCAAAGGATACAAAGCTTCCGTTTATACAGGAGGAATAAGTTCAAGAAAGCTATTGTATAACAATGTGACTATATTTAACAATGTTATATACTACCCTCTCTGCTGAAAGAACTGAAGTGTTCTCCCTACACACACACACACATACATACACACACACACACACACACACACACACAGGTAACTATGTGAGGTAATTGATATGTTAAATAGCTTATGGTGAGTATTTCACAATGTTTACATACACCAAATCATCAAGTTGTATGACTTAAATATATGCAATGTTTAACTGTCAACTGTACCTCAGTAAAGTTGAAGGAATGGAAATTCATCATTCTGTAAAAGTTATACAGTTTTAATTCCTGCAGTTTTATGATGTCTTCATAACTTAAGGGCAAATATCCTCATCATACTCAACTTTGATATTGTCTTAGCTCTTCTTTATCTTTTTTGATATTCATTTTGTCAAATTTCATAAAACTCCCTACTCAAAGTTTTATTTGAATTACATTAAATTTATAATTTGGGGTAGAATGTCCTCATTTATGAATATAGTATATAGCTCTGTATTAGCCTATGTTCTCCCGAGAAACAGAACCAATATGAGGGGTGTGTGTGTGTGTGTGTGTGTGTGTGTGTGTGTGTGTGTGTGTGTCTGTGTAGAGAGATTTTAAGGAACTGGCTCACACAGTTGTGGGGTTTGCAAGTCCAGAATCTGTAGGGCAGGCCAACAGGCTGGAAATTTCAGCAGAAATTGATATTGCAGTCTTGAATCCTGAGGTAGTCTGGAAGAAGAATTCCTTCTTCTTATGGAGACCTCCATCTTTTCTCTCAGGTCACCCACATTATGGAGAATAATCTGCTTTACTCAGTATCTTCTGATTTCAATGTTAACCTAATATAAAAAATACCTTCCTAGCAACATCTAGACTGCTGTTTGACCTAATAACTGGATACAATAGCCCAGCCAAGTTGACACTTTAAATTAACCACCACGTTCTCTGTGTTTTTAGGTCTTCTTTGACGCCATCCATAAAAATTTTGCATATCTGCTTGTTAGACTTATTACTGGACTCATAGTTTTTGTTGCTGTTGGAAATAGTATACATATATTTTTAACTTTATATTGAGGTGTAACATTCATATGGCAAACTGCACAAACCACAAATGTTCAACTTGATAAATTTTTGCAAACCTAACACATCCATAAAGCTAGCAAACAGAAACACAGAACCTTATCAACATCCTAGAACCTGCCTGTACCTTCCTCCAGTAGCTGTTCACTGTCATTCCCCCTCATCAACAGTAACTGCCCTGACTTCCAAAACCATGATTGAGTTTCCCTGGTTTGGGACTTTATATAAATCATAGAAAATGTGCTTTTTTTTAAGCTGATCTCTTAACATTCTGTTTGATATTTTTTTCATATTGCATGCAGTTGGTTCATTCTCACTGCTGTTTTGAATTCCACTGATTACACCAGTCTTTTGTCAGTTTATCCATTCTATTGTTGGTGGGCATTTGGGAAGTGGTTTGGGGCTAATGCAAATGGTATTACTCTGAGTATATTTTTGGTGAATATGAAGATATAGGAAATGTTTGTAAATCTCATTTGATGAAAGTAGAATATAGGAAATGGCGTATTTTTAATTATAGATTCTGTTATTTAAGATGTTTCGGACCACTACTGAGTTTTTTAAGTTAATCTTAACTTGTTGTCTGAAGACTCTCTTGGAACATATATGTAGAGAGTTGTAACACCTGGGAGATATTTCCAAGCTATGCTGTGGCATTTAACAGTTGTCCCAGGTCACCAGAGAGGCAAAAGTACCAACGCCCAAAAAGAACTCCTTCTGGTGGAGGAAAAACCCCTTAAGCTCCTTTGTCCTCCGGCTGGCAGCTCTCTGACTCAAGACAATCTTTGGAAGAGGGAATTCTAGTAAAATAGACATAACAATTCCTACAGCTGTGTCCCAACCACACATTCTTTACCGTCTGAATTTGGCTTTTGTGGTAGGCTGAAAAATACTTTCCAAAAATATCCAAGTCCTAATCCTCAGAACCTGTGAATACATTATCTTACCTCGTAAAGGGGACGTTGCAGATGTGATTGAATTAAGGATTTTGGGATGTTATCCTGGATTATCTGGGTGGGCCCAACATAATCATAAGGGTCTTTATAAGACAAAGGCAGGAAGGTCAGAGTCACAGAAGGACATGTGATTGTGGAAGCAGAAGTCAGAGAGATTGACAGATGCTACCCTTGCTGGCTTTGACGATGGAAGAAGGGCGCATGAGCCAAGGAATGCAGGTGGCCTCCAGCAGCTGTAAAGACAAGGAAAAAGGTCCCCTAGAGCCTCCAAAAGGAACCAGCCCTTTCGTCCCTTGTCATTATCCCAGTGAGATTGATTTTAGACTTCTGATCTTCAGAACTGTAAGATAATAAATTTGTGTTGTTTTAAACCACTAAATTTACAGTAATTTGTCATAGCAGCAATACAGCCTTCATGCCCAGCTCCACTGCCCTCTGGTAACTGGAGAGGTTGACTTCCTGCTCCCTACAGAGCACCACTCCCAGCCCCACCCCGGTCCTCACTGCAGGACTTGGTAGATGAACAGGGCTCTCTACCAACTTTCTTTCACATACAGATGCACCTTGATTTACAGTGGGGTTACATCCTGATAAACCCATTGTAAGCTGAAAATACTAAAAATCAAAAAGGCATTGAATACACCTAACCTACTGAACATCAGAGCTTAGCACAGTCTACCTTAAAAGTACTCAGAACACTTACATTACTCCACAGTTGGGCAAAATCATTGAACACAAAGCTTATTTTATAATAGTATTAAATATCTCATGTAATTTGTTGAATACTATATCAAAGTTGAAAAACAGAATGGTCATGTGAAACTAAACGAAAACTTACATACCTTGGCATAACTATTCTAGGATTTACAGAGCAATGGAACTTAATCTTATGACTATTAATCTCAGATTTGAATCCCCCTCACACACACATAAATTCTTCAACATATTAGGGCTTTTCCCATGACAGTACACCACATCACATCATACTCAAACCTCACTGCAAGCCAAAATATAACATCTCTTCTCTTAGACTTAATTGGACTAGAAAAAACAATACCAAAAAATGTAGCCCAATTCCAAAAACTCAAAGTACAGTTTCTGCTGAATGTGTATTACTTTCATACTATCTAAAGTCGAAAAATCCTAAATCAAAGCATCCTAAGTCAGGAAGCATCCGCACAGTCTTCAAGAGCTTCCTGGTACAGGCAGGACTGCCCCTCTTTCTGCTCTATTCCCATCCTAGGACCTCCCTGGTTGTCTCCTGCCCTCCCTCAGGTGCTGTCAGTTCACAGAGAGAAGAGAAGCCTGGGAGGTGTCTGTTCAGAGGCATGGCCAGGTTCTAACAAAATGGGAAGCCAGTAGCAGTCCCCACGCTCAAAACCTCCCACAAAATCTCATCAGCACCCCCTCACCACCACCCCACCCTAGCCGCCTCCTAAAACACTCAGTGCCAAACCCTCCAATTGCAGCTTTAAGACAAGTTCTCTAACTGTTCTACTCTCTTCCAACTGGATTGCATCCCCTAAATCCTGTGATCCAGAAATTCTGGAGCTTCCACCAGGAAGAGACAGCATGGGGTTGAATAACAAGGCAGGTCCCAGGCATTGTTTTGATCCTTGTTCTAAAGGGGCTTGGGTCCTCAGAACAAACTGGAAAACCCATCACCTTTTCATACTAGAGTATATCCCTGGTCTCCTTAGGGAAGACTCTCTAATGGCAGAGTTTTAGAGTCTCTAGGAGGAAAGGGAGAAGGTGGATAATTGCTTACAAAACCTCGGCTAGGCATGGTGCCCACACCTGTAATCCCAGCACTTTGGAAGCCCAAGGTGGAAGGATCATTTGAGCTCAGGAGTTGGAGACAAGACTGTATAACATAGAGAGACCCCATCTCTACAAAAATTAAAAATAAGCCAGGGGGGAGAGATCCAAGATGGCCGACTAACAGCAGCTCAGGAATGTAGCTCCCAGTGAAAGCGCAGAGAACGAGTGGACGCCGCACTTTCCGACGAGTTTTTGTTGCCCACAGACCGGGAGATTTCCGGCGGAGAAGCCACGCGGGTCGCCGGCGCGACTCTTTTGGCCGGCGCGGCTGTTTTGCCGGCACCCAGCGCGGCGCTTCCCGGTGCGGAGTATACGGGACGGAC